>PVLC010000852.1:85193-172864 GCA_004027655.1 Graphiurus murinus
AAAAAAAAAAAAAAAAAAAAAAAAAAAAAAAAAAAAAAAAAAAAAAAAAAAAAAAAAAAAAAAAAAAAAAAAAAAAAAAAAAAAAAAAAAAAAAAAAAAAAAAAAAAAAAAAAAAAAAAAAAAAAAAAAAAAAAAAAAAAAATCTACAGAGAAAGCATACAAAATGGGAGAAGATCTTTACAACTAACCAAACAAAAATCTAATATCTAGAATATACAAAGAGCCTAAAATCTCAGCAGAACTGAACGGTCTGTTCAAAAGTACAAATGGCCAACAAATATTTGAAAAAAATGCTCAACATGTATAGGAATCAGGGAAATGCAAATTAAATAATGCTGAGATTCTATCTAATTCCAGTAAGAATGGTAATCTTCAAAAACACACAAAAAATAATAAACGCTGGTGATGATTAGGGGAAATAGGAACCCCACTGCACTGCTGGATAGACTGCAAACTAGTACAGCTGCTGTGGAGATCAGTGTGGAGGTTCCTCAGAAAGCTAGGAATGGAACTATCATATGATCCAGTGATAGCACTCCTGGGCATCTTCCCAAAGGAAATTATATCAGAATATTATAATGTATCTTTTATTGGTGCACTGTAATTATATATAATGATGAGGTACAGAGTGATAGAAACCTACATGCACACAGCAGTTGGTGTGTTTCTCTCCAGATCCCACCCTGCTCGCTCCTCCTCCCTGTTATTCTGATTAGCGTTGATAATTTCATATATTTGTATAACATTATTTGAACTGTTCCTTTACCAACCAAATAAAATTAGTCTCAGGGGAAAGCATATTGCCAGACATAAATAAGATTCTTAGAACAATAAAGGGGCTGATTCATTCAGAGAATATAATTCCAACATATCTAATAATGAACTTCAAAGTAAAAGAGGGAAGAAGTGATAGAATTGCAGGGAGAAAGACAAATTAACAACAAGAGCCAGATTTTTATACCACTCTCTGAATAATTGATAAAACCATGAGACAGAAAATCAATAGGGACATAGAACACTTTTAAATAGCATTATTCACCACATTGACATAATTGACATCCATAGAACACTCAGGCCAACTGCAGCAGAAAACACATTCTTTTCAAGTTTACACAGAGCCCTTGCCATGATAAATAATATCCCAGGCCCCAAAACAAGTCTTAATAAATCTAAAAGTATTAAAGTTACACAAAATATGTTCTTTAAACACAATTTGTTAGTTCATTCGCCTATTAATGTACAATTGAAGATCACAACGATTTCTTTTTTATAAATATATTCACATCTCAATAACATGATTAATTTGGAATCCACAAGAAACACATTATAAATATGTATATTTTAGTCAGTGATCCATGAACAACCTCTTTCAATAGGAGGATATTGCAAACAAAGTATCGATTTCTGTCTTTTTAGAAATTACTGATCTTTCTTTTTAGAAATAATCAGCTTTCTATATACATTGTGGACTGAAGAAATAAGTGTTGAAGGTGACTTTACACTCTGCCGTAAAAATAAATATACAATTATCCAAAATAATTGTATCTGATGTACATAATTTTTTGAATATTAAATAACAATGCTCTGAAGCATATTAAATGCAGCTGTTTCTTATATTTTAGGCAATATGAATTTTATTTCTTAAAGTATATAATAATAAAATAAATATTTAAAATTATGTAGCTAATTTTAACAATTTTACTTTACTTCATTCTAAAATACATATGAAGAGTATAACTAAAAATATATTTATTTCTGTGGTTATCTATCTATGTACCTACCATCTATTTATATGTAATGTTTCTGTTCCTTTGAAAAGCACCAAAATAGCTTTGGGTCCCAAGAGTGGCTCTAATGAATTTTTTTTTTTTTTTTTTTTTACAGCACTGGGGATGGAACCCAGGGACATTCTACCTCCAAGCTACATCCCAGGCCCTATTTCTTATGCTTTATTTTGAAACAGGTTCTCACGAAGTTACCGAGGACCTCACTAAATAGCTGAGACTGGCCAAGAACCCTGATCCTCCAGTCTCAGCCTCACAAGTACTGGGATTAAAAACGTGCACCACCACACCTGGCTTCTAATGGAACAATTTTAAGGATGGGTTTTCTGAAGTAGTCCTGGAGTTTCTGGAATTGGCTCTTTAATATGGTGAAGTTTAAGGATACTAACATAAAAAAAACACTTACAATACATGTTATATATAAAAAATATATATATATAATATCTTCATTGTAATTGCTAATCAGCTATGCACAAGAAGTGAAGATTATAACAACTGTTATTATATCTTCAAATATTTTTGGAAAAATCTATAAATATAACGATATTGACTATTTTCTAGTGACACTGGACAAGTAGGGGATGAGCTTGGTATTAGAATTCTCAGCTCAAGCATCGTTTACCTTAACAAAGGTCTTCTTTGTGTACACTTTTGGCAAACCTCAACTACTATGGCCACAGGGCTGAAATTTTTTTTTTTTTTTTTTTTTTTTTTTTTTTTTTTTGCGGTACTAGGGATTGAACTCAGGGGCATTCTACCTCTGAGCTATACCCCCAGCCCTATTTTTTATTCTTTATTTTGAAACTGGGTTTCACTAAGTTGCGGAGTGCCTCACTAGGTAGCTGAGGCTGGCCTCGAACCTGGATCCTCCGGTCTCAGCCTCCCGAATGCTGGGATTACAAGCATGCACCACCACGCCCGGCTCAGGGCTCAAATTTTTAAAAGACAAACTCAAGACCTCATCCTGTGACTGGTCAATTTACAAAGAAATTTGAATTCCCAAAGTTTCAGGTTGTTTATTCTCAAAATGATAACTATTATTGTGTAAAAGGCAAAGATAAAGCCATTAATGCCATCTCTATATCCATGGAAGGATTTCAGAGGTTAGTACCACCACCAGAACGTGAAAGACTCAGGGACAGTGATTCCTACATCCTCACTCAACTTTCCTCCTTGGTCTCTGCAGAAGACACATGTATTAGGGAGAAAGAAATCAGATTATGATAATCCCTGTGGAGGCTTCAACTGCTGCTGCATCAGATGTCATCATATTGCTTGAGCAAATTACCCCCTGGGATCTGGTATCTAACCATCAATTTGGCAAATGCAGTTTTCTCCATAACTGCCGATAAATCCTTCTTCAAGCAGCTTGGTTTCAGCTGCCAAAGTGAAAATAAATCTCCACTGTGTCCTACCTCAGGAGTATATCAACTTTCCAGCCATATGTCAAAACTTAGTTTGCAGAGATATTGATCATATTTCCCTTCCACAAGATATCACATTGGTCTGTTTCTTTCATGCCATTATTTTGCTTGACCTAAAGAGCAAGAAAGAGCAACTACTATAGACTTACTAGGGAGGCATTTGCATGCTAGAATTTGATAAATATTTCTTACTAAAATTCAAGTGCTGGATACATAGGTTATCCAGAATGTGTAGGAACCCAGTGGTATGAGGCAAACTAAGATATGGATTCTAAGGTGAAGGATAGATTTTTCTGGCCTCTCCCATAATGCCTAGTAGATTTTCTTGAAATTTGGAGGCAAGGTGTTCATCATGATTACTCTAAACCATTTTCCAAGTGACCCAAAAAGGTGTTAATCTTGAGTGGGGCTCAGAACCAAAGAAGATTGTACAGTGGGAGTAGGCTTCAATGTAAGCTTCGTTGTCATTTGGCCCAGATATTACAATAGATATAATTGTCTTTATAGTGTCAGTGGGAGATGAGGATTCTCTTAAAAATTGGAAGGACTCTATAGGGAAATCCCAGCATGCATTATCAGGATTTTAGAAGAAGGCCCTGCCATCACTGCATGCTAACTCTTCTCCTTGTGAAATTAGTTTTCTGCCTTAATAGAGCGAGAATGCTAAATTATGGTCCACTGAGTTACCATGCAACTGAAGCTTCCCAACATAAACTGGATATTATCTGGCCTACCAAGCCATAAACTTGGGCATGTACAGCAGCACTGTAACACAGCATCATCTAATGGGGACAGCATACACATTATCAGACTTATCTGTGCCCTAAAGAGTAAGCTACATGGAGAATTGGCCCATGTTTCTCCTTATACACTACCTTGTATTTCTCAGCATGCATGTAGGGTCTCCTGGGAAATTCCCTGAAATTATTTGGTAAAGGAAGATAGGACTTATATCTGTTTTATAGAGTTTTGAGTCATATGCAGGAAGCATCCAAAAGTGTACAATTGCAACAGTAGGGTTCCTCTCTGGGAAAGTCACTGGTGATGGAAAATTCTCCAAGTGGACGGAAGTTCTAGAAGTGTCCCTAATTATTGACTTTTCTTGGGAGGAGAAAAAGCCAAGCATGCAATTATGCATTGATGGTCATGGCCAATGCTGGTTGGCCGGGAGTAGAAGAAAGAGTGGATCATTACTGTCACAAAATTCTAAATATTTTCTCATCAGCTCTGTGACTGTGAAGGAGATAGAGTCATGAAAAAAGTAAAGAAGACTATTTGTGGTTCTGTTAGAGTAATAAATAAATTTCTTCAGAGACTAGATAAAGAAAACCATGTTTGCAGAATACTGAAGAAAAAAGTTGCCATAAATTGGAAAATAAAAAATTAACTTAACTTACCTAATTTGTGATGCTATGGAGATTTTCAGGCAGCATATTGAGAGCACTGATTGTATTTTATGCCTCTTTTCAGATAATATGTGACAGCGAACCCAAGTCCATTGCTTTTCAGAGAAGGCCAATGACTTAAGGACAAGCTATTGGTGGAAGGCAAAAGATTTTTTTTTGAAAGCTAGAAAACCAAAGAAGAATGAAGCTAATGCTAACAAAGATCATCTTGCTTCAGGGTGAAAAATGCAAGGCTTATATAGTGAGACATGGGAAGCACATCTGGTAGTTACAAGGCACCAGGGTAGTTAAAAGTTTTCAGTCATCAACTTTTCTGACACATAGCCTGCTGTTATATGTAGGTCACTGGATGTTCTGATGTCTTTAAAGAAAAATTACTGATTACAAAGTCTTAGGACTCATGTCTTTTTAGTTCCTTTTTCAAGAATAGTTAATTCTGTAGTTAATTATTAAGATACCAAAGGCATATTTTCCTCAGAGGGCTGGAAAAGATAGAGAAAAGCAACTTTCCCCAAGAGAATGTGGGAGGAAAGATTTACTGGAGAACAGTTCTTAACCCATTAGGTGGCTTTAGTCAGGGCTGTCATCTACAGAAAAGCTAGTGGGAGATTAATAATGTATTCCCCAGCTGTGAGGCTTTCAAAATTAGTGACTTTTAAAGTCAACTAAAAGCAAATGAAGCTAGAGGAGTTATTTAGGTTTTTCCTCAGTAACAATAAAGTGCTGTAAGAGAGAGATGTGCTAAAGAGATAAATGGTCAATTTCCAAGCAGAATTCGAAGTCGTTGTTTCTTAGCTGAAACTTGTTCTAATTCTTTTTTTTTTAATTTCTGCATTGTAATCATCCATTTTTGTTAAGTACAAGCTGGTAAAGGCATACATTCACACATTTCTCATTTAATGCTTCCTCAATTCCGCCCCACTCCCTTGCCCTCCCTCCTTCTCAGGTTCAGATTAGTGATTGATTTTCTTAAGCTTTCCACAAGTCAAAGTTTTATCCAAAGAAATAAATATCAAAAAGGCAAAGATCAAAGTCCAAGTATTGCCAAAGAAACAATAATCAAGAAAAAATAAATAAAATCAGAGATGTATTCTATTTAGACCATGTGAAAATGTAATGAAGTCCATTTTAGACCTTAATTGGACCAATAGGTTTTGAATAATTTTCAGAGAATTATTCAATAGCACCCCCCATTTACAAGTTAGCATAGAGAAGGTAGGATCTTGAAGAGATGTGAGAGTGTGACTTTTGTCAATATAGTAAATCATAATTTGACAAATAAAAGATATCACACTGCTTCTTTGGAAGGGAATGAGTCAATTTTGCATGTGGAGAAGATATGAGAAATTAAGAGAGGCAAGGATTGTCGCTGCACTGATATTGGTACTAAATGGACCATTCTTCAGACCTGTACACATAAGCATTTTCTATATGCCAACTCATATGTCATGATTTAGCCAATTGGGTATTGAAAGTGTGACACAGATGTTTGGTGGGAATTTATACATTTAAGCTTCCATGTAAAAGTCTCTTTTAGAAGCTAGTAGACAAATAAAAAAATATAGTAACACATGTGGTGCAAAATAATGGCCAAGTTTAGTCAAACCAATATACAAAAATCATGAGAAATAATATACTGCTAATATTTCAAGCCATTTCATTTCAGTTTAACTTGTTTTTCAGAAGCAATAAATAATTGTCTAATGTAAGTTTTCATCAGAATCATTGTTGAAATATGGTGAGTATGGAGATAATCATGGCCACTTGTCGAGACCCAGCCCTCGAGGCAACAGAGTTGGGGGTCCCTCGTTAGATGGGAATTGAGTACGAGGTCATGAGAATATGCTCACACCCAATGCAGTGTTGAAGACGTATCTGTTTAATTCATATTATCTCTGTTTTTTATACTCTTTTACAACAAAGTATACAGAACAGGAATTTTTACAGTCTTGTTTTTTCCTAAAGTTGAGTGGGTACATTTTTAACTAGAAAAGCTATTAACTATAGTATTTGCTAAGATTAAGAAAACAGCAAAGGTTACAGAATACATTGTGTAAATAAAAATTCTTTTAGTACAAAAACAGTGTTAAAGGTTAACAGTGGAGAGGAAACTCTATTCATTAGATTAAATCTTTACTATTTGCTCAACTCCTGTTAGGCAGTTAGATATGTGGTGAAGACAAGGGGGAGGTGTTTCAAAGAGAGAGAAAAACTGTCTTAAAGCTTTCTTTACTCACAGATAAAAAATAGTAGACCTAAGTTCCTTTGATTTGTATCTAAGCTTGTAAGGGTCAATTCTGATATTTGTAGAGAGTTCATGAATATCTCTGAGATGAGCTGAGGCATTGTTCTTTTCAGCTACCATTGATGACTCACAATCCTTTTAGTCATCCTGTGTCTCTAGGAAATTTTTTCTTTATAATTAATGTGAAAGCAAAACCCAAAGCACCCCAAATTTCCAGAATATAATAATGCAAAGTGGGAAATGTCACGTGTCCCTTCTCTTGAAATCAATTGCCTTGCAAGATTTCAGCAGGCTGAGCCATGCTCAAGGCCCAACTTATTAGGATGACTTCACAGCCACTAAGGTTATTTTCTATGTGGTGGATATTGTAAGATGAATGTCATAAACATTGTAATCATATATTCTTAAATAATACCATGAAGATGCAAATTTTTCACTTTATTTATTTGTTTGTTTATTTATTTATTTTGGTCTGTGTGTGGCACTGAGAATTGAAACCGGGGCATTCCACCTCAGAGCTATACCCCCAACCCTATTTTATTTTTATTTGAAAATAGAGTCTCCCTAGGTTGACGAGGGTCTCACTACTTACAGAAGCTGTCCTCAGACCTGTGATCCTCCTGTGTCAGCCTCCAAAGTACTGAGATTAAAGGGTGTATCACACTTGGCTTATATATTTCTCTTTATTTTTTAAATTATTTTTTATTGGTTTTTTGCAATCATACATCTTAATGAGGTACAAACTGATAGAGGCATACATGCACACAGCACTCATTTAACCCTTCCCTAATTCCAACCCCATTCCCTTCCTCCTCACTCTTTCTCATGTTCAGCTTAGTGATTGACTTTGATATTTTTGTGAATGTACATCAAGTGCATTAGGATGTTTCTCCTTAGAACTACTGTTCCATAGATGAAGAAATTCAAGTGTAAATTTTATATAAAAATTTTATATAAAATTTATACTTCACACAGCACAAATCCAGAGCTGGTTATTGGTGATAATTGAATTGAGATGTGAGCCCAGGTTTATTTTAATTCCATATCTGAGTTCTTATATGTTTCCCAATATTTCTTCAAGGATACCAGTTTTTCTTCTTTTAATCCTCATTGAAAAATGTGGAAAATTCTTTGCTCATTTCTTTTGGGTGATTAAAATTTAAATATCTTGGATTCTGAGTTGGTAAAAATTTCTTTTATACTTTTCTGAGGATATTTTTCCTTAGACTTAATAGGAGGTCTTCATATTGTCAAACCTGAGGATGAAACTTTCCCTACTTCCATTGAATGATGTTGTCTACATTTCTCAGCACTTCCCATGGACTCACTTTGAGTCCTCGCTCACAAATAAGAAGATGCTTCTTTTCCTCTCTGCAGCCAATGCCTTAATTGCAAGGAAAACAGAAATTTACTTTTAAACCCTCCATTTAGCAGTTGAGAATGCACCTGTTGTTGGTTGCAATGTTCTGTACAAATCTATTAGTTCCATTTGATTTATAGTGAACTTTAGATTTGGAGAGTCTTTATTCATCTTTTGTCTGGAAGATCAATCTAGTGGTGTGAGGGGTATTGGGGTCCATCTGAAACCTAATGTTGTGAGAAGTTTGTTTTATTAAAGTAAGTCCACATTTGGGACACAAATGCTTACTATCATTATATCTTCTCGTTAGATGTTCCATTTATAGTAAGAAGTGACTCACTTTGTCTCTTCTGATAAATTTTGGCTTAAAGTCTGTTTTGTCAGATATGAAAGCTACTACTCCTGCTTGTTTTCAGTCTTCATTTGCAGTGAATATCTTATGCCAGCCTTTAACTATTAGCCTATGACAATATTTTCCTGTAAGGTGAGTTTCTTGCAAGCAGTATATAGTTTATGTTCTTTAATCTACATTGCTAGTCAATGACTTTTAATTGGGGGGTTTAGTCCTTTGATATTATAATTGAGAGATGATATAGGTTTTCTGTCATTTTTAGTTATATTTTCTGTTTGATAAAGTGTTATTTCTCTTTCACTTACTTGCCTATCTGGAGGAGTTTACCCTTTCTCTGGTTCTCATATTTCTTTTTTTCTTCTTTTTTTAAAAAGAATTTTCTCTACTGCTGGCTTGGCAGTCATGAATTCTTTTAATTTCTGCTTACTGAGAAAAGTTTTTATTTCTCCATCAATTTTGAAATGTATATTTGCTGGATATAATAGTCTTGGTTGGAAGTTATTTTCTTTCAGGGTCTGTAGTATATCATACCACTCCATCTTAGCTTTCATGATTTGAGTTGAGAAGTCCAGAGTGATTCTTATTGTTTTACCCCTAAATGTCACCTGTCATTTTGCTCTTAATGCATTAAGATCCTTTCTTTGATCATACATATCCATGCTTATAGCAGCAAAATTCACAATAGCCAAATTATAGAACCAAAGCAGGTGTCCATCAGTAGATGAATGGATCACAATGGAATTTTACTCAGTGATGAAGAAGTACAAAATTATGTTGTTTGCAGGAAAATGGATGGACCTGGAGAATATTATGTAAAGTGATATTAACCAGTCACAAAAAGTGAAGGATTATATATTTTCTCTCATTTGTTGTAGCTAGGGAGTAATAGGGGTATAAGAGGGACTTCAGAGCCAGTGGAGCCAGGGAGGGATTTTGGGTGAGGGGAGAGCGAGAATTAATGAAGGAAACACTTCCATTGTCATTTTGTATATATGTGAGAATATCAATGCCAATGTGAATATCTTGTATAGGGAAGCAGGGCATGGATAGGGAGCAGGTAGAAAACTCACCAAGTGTTGTGTGCATGTTTGTCACTATTACTTTGAACTACATTAACATGAGACTATAAGGCACCAATAAAAGCAAAAATATCAAGACAATAAACCTTCTACTTAAAAATGAATCTACCAAGATAGTTAACAGAAATAACTGATGAAAGAAACAATTCAAATCATTCTATGCTCATGTAAGAAGTTATTAGTACTAGTTTCACTCTCATATATAAGGAGTGATGGGTATTTATGTGGAACCTGAAGGGAAACATACCAAGACCTGTGTGCATATATGACTTTAAACCCCACTGTGATGTATAATTATAATGCACCAATAAAAGTACATAAAATTCATGACTTCTAGACATGATAGTATACAAATATTTTGACTGCTTTTTTACATTATCTTTTCTTCAATATATCAAGCTTTTCAAGTTACTTTCAGACCTTGATCATGACTGGTAGGTGAAAGAAAGATGAAGGAAGTAATGAGTATGGAAATTAGAGGCAAAAGAGAAGGTCTGAAAATGGACTAAATCATCAAGTTAATTTTTTCAAATACTAAGTAAGACATCTAATCATTAGAAATATCACCCTATTCAACTGGCAGTATTAATAAAAATAGTATATTAAATTTTGATGAATTTGTTAGTATTCTATTATATTGTCAAAATATAAATTAAAACACTGTATATGGAAGATGATTTAAGTTATTCAAGAAAGTTAGAATTCACAAATGTAATCTTTTTCCTCCTTCTTAGGTGAGCAGAGTTATGCCAAAAAAATAAGTACATATACAAAACACAATGTAAAATTTTAAAAAAATCATATTTTGACAACATTCATCCTTGCATATTAAAAATTTATTTAGGGGAAAATATTTAAAATGCTGAGGACATACAAGACATGAATCTTCGGATATATACATGCATATGTATATTGCAAATAAAGAGAATTTATATTATCCAATGTTTGGAAAAATGTCAAACAAATTCTCTAAAATATCAAAAAAGTTAACTGGCTAATTTTCCAAATACAGTAAAGACTTAGTTTGAGCCCTATTCTTCTGGTATATGTTGCATTTCATTACAATTAATCTTTTAATAAATATATAATACTAAAAAAAGTAAGTGATATTTTGTTCAGCATTCAAAGCATTTTTAATTTGTTTTTATTTAATCTGTGTATGTACTGTGCGAATTGTATGCTTGTATTGAAAATTGACCCTTTGTGAAAAGTTGACATTTGTTATTATAAATTTTTAAAGAATGGGTCATACTTCACATTTTTTACATGAAAATAAATTATAAAATACATGAAGAACGATTAACCTCTCCTTTTAAAATGCATGTCTATAAGAAGATAGGATGAATAATAATGGGAAATAAAATCCCAACATGAAGTAGAATTTAATATTAGGTTACATCCAAAATTAGTTTAGATTATATTTTAATTATTTTAGTATTTATATTTCACCATCATAATTTGTTAATTTACATTAGAATTTTGGCTCCAAAATTTTGTAAATTTTGAGTAGTCTATTCCAACCTTTCTTTTCCTTGAAATCCTATATTTTTCCTCAAATCCTATTTTTTTTTTAGATGCATGATTTTGCAGAACATGGGGCTTAGGGGAACACATATGTATTAAAGTATAATTATCTATATTTAGCTGGGCTTGTTGGCTCGTGCTTGTAATCCCAGCATTTGGGAGGCTGAGACTGGAGAATCTGGGTTTGCAGCCAGCCTCAGCTGCTTAGTGAGGCCCACTGCAACTTAGTGAGACCCTGTTTCAAAATAATGAATAAAAAATAGGACTAAGGGTGTAGCTCGGAGGTAGAATGCCCCTGGGTTCCATCTCCAGTACCAAAAAAAAAAATCTATATTTAGCAGATTGTCTGGTATTTTATAAATTGGCAGATAAATATCTGGCAAAGAAAAAAACAATGTATCTCAACTCCAGTTGACCTCAAATTTAGTCTGTATTAGAATAACATGAAAATCTTACTAAAATACAGACTATGACATCCCCTTCACAGTCTTCTTATTCACCAGGGCTTTGGTAAAGTCTGGAAATTTACCTTTCTTACAATTTCCTAAGTGATGTTAATGCTCCTGGTCTGTGTGCAGCATTAGCCTCTTAAGTGTCACTGTTCATAAACCAGCAGTTTGTTTGCTTGTTTCTGCTATTGATGAATTAGCCCAGGGACAGTCTACCTCTGAGCTACACACCCAACTCTTTTTGTTTTGAAGTAGCTTCTCACTTAGTTGCCACAAATTGTATATTCATTAACCTTTCTCAGCTGGGCACAGTGAAGAAGCCAAAAATTGTGACTCAATGTGATATAAGATGGCAAAAAGCATCCTTTTTTGTTTTGAATACCAAGAGATATGCTCAGAATTTTTTTAAACTTAAAGCATCTGTCAAATCATAAGCTCACTCATTACAAATATATTATTTGAAATAAACAGAAAATTCAACACTTTATTAAAGTAAAAGTATCTTTACTATTAATATACAAATGGTGAAGAGTGACAATTTTGATATACCATAAGCCATACTTTCAATGTCTCTCATAAATACAAAACTTCAACATTTGCAGTATAATTTTTACAGTTTAGACATATATATATACAGCATTTCATAGGGAAGTACCATATTGAAATCATAAGAAAACTTCATGGTAGCTAACTTAGGAATACATAATTTGAATGGAATATATAAGTTAACAAAAATAAAAGAGAGCATCTTTTAATGGGTACTGAACACAGCATAGAATTCACACACCAAAAAAGGATAGGGATTTGATCTTTATTTCTAAGAAGTTTACCTTTTTCTAGTAGTGGTTAGAGGCAAATGCTAAACCATGAACTTTTCTTGAAGAGCTGAAAGAACTATGTTTGCTCTTCACAGTACTATTTATTTATAGTACATATGTTTTCTAAAAATAAAATTGTAAATTGAATCATAGATTTTGTTAATTTTCTCTTCCATATTTCAGTGGGTATCCTTCTCCTCATCAGTATTTGCGACCTTAAGTTTTTTTTAAGCAATGTCCCTACTCCTTGGTTTAGCACTTCTCAAAATCAGGTCTTTTTACTGTTCCAAATGGAGAATTCAGTTTGCCTTAGTGGATCCTTTTATTTTGTTGTTCCTCTAATCTCCTGTCTGGATGTGATTGAAAATGCTCTAAGAGTAACTATATTGCTTATCTCTTCCATAGAAATCTAAATCTAGATGATTTTATTTCAAAAAGTGAAAAAATGCAATATTTTAATTTAAATGGGTGATATTTATAATAATAATTATAAATATTGTATATTCAGAAAACTGAATTTGTCAAAAAATTTAAGTAGGTGAAATAAAATAATAGTTTTACTTTATAAGTGAAAGAATAATAAAGAATTGATGCTTTTCTAAGAATATTAAGTATGTTATCAAATAAATATTTACCATTTTATATACTATAAAAGTTTCTGACTTTTATATGAATGGAATAACTAATCTATTACTATTCTTGTATACTGGTTTTAAAAAGCTGCATCTACATGGGTAAATGCATTAAAAAAAGAATGGAACTTGGAAGAAAATATCAATTCAGCAACTACAGTGTCTGGGCTCCTTTATAAATTTCTCATTTGCACACATAATTATTTCATCTCATACACCATTAAGCCCATGTGTAGAATACTTTCTTCAAAGATTTCCATTTGGGGATACAACGTTTCTTATTTTTGATCTCCCAGAATTTAATGTTAGTATATATAGATATATCCATAAGCAATTTCAATATGAGATATTATATAAGAATGCTCTAAAGGGTAAATTAGAAGGTGTATATATTTTCTCAATAGGGATAAATAGTGCTAACAGTCTTGTTTTAAAAAATATTTTACCTACTCATAAAGTTTGTTAAATAAGCACTCTGAGTATAATTACTAAAAAATAATTCCAAGGGGAATTAAAATTGAACATTTACATTATTTTCCATGAAAAAGAACATTGCTAATTTCACAACTAATTGTAATATGTTATGACAATATTTCTTAAATTAATGAGTGAGGAATACTCTTCCACTTCAGTTGTAGATATTTTCATCAGTGATTATTTTATCATCACAAGGATAATTTACGATCCCACATTGAACCTATAGCAACAGGAAGAGTGAAGACTCAAGTGACAACCTCACCATTTGGCCTATATGCAAAAATTATCTGCTGTCTTTCTTATAACTATCTATCTAGCAAATCATTTTCAACAATTCTAGAATGTATTTACTGTCTAAAAAAGCAATACAGAACAAATTACAAATACATTGTGTATGTATAAAAAGAAGTATCTTGTCATAAGTGAAAATAAATTAACACAGTATAATTTGTTACATTTGGAGTTTATATTCAAAGTAAAGTCAATTGAAATGGGCTTCTTCCCTGAATATAAATAAGACAGTATAATTTGTGTATCTCAGGTATGAACAAAAGTAGTTAGTGATGGCTATTATAGTTTTTTTCTTTTGATAAAGTAGAATGTCATGCTAATTCAAAGGCACAAATATATTGTAATTATTTAAATTAAGAAGCATAAAACAAAGTTATAGCTAATTGCATTAAAATAAATAATTTGATTAACAATATTTCCTATTTATATAAATGTTTAATTTGAAGACAAACATTCATGTGAGTTTTACTGAATTAAATAGCCTTTAAAAATACTTTTGTAGATATTAATGTTAAATATAAGGAAGCACTGAAGAAACATTACCTTCAGATTTAATATTAGTGTTAATTGAATGGCAGTATGTCTTACCCACAAAAATAATAAATAAATCTGTATAAATCACAATTCCTAATTAAATTACTTTTTAAATCATTGTGAAATATTGTGACATATTAATTGTGGCAAATTTTTAAACAAAATATTTACTAATACTCTGATATTACTGTTTCATTTTATAGATTGCCAAATATAGATTGTCACTATTGAATTCACCATAACTTATCAGAAATAACAATATTTTCAGTGGTATTTTTGCCTCTTCATTTAAAATAACGTAGAGTTCAGATCATGTTAACAGCATTCATATTAAGTAAACTGCTCACACTTTCTACAAACACTTAAGAGTATTCTCAGTGAAAATAACATTTACACAGTTACATGGATATGTTTAACCTAGAGTAAGAATGAAAAAAATAAGAATAATATTATTTCAGTTCTGCTCATAATTTGCCATTTACTACAAGCCATTTCTTAATTGGAAACTAGAAAATTATATAACTCAGAGCATTCCACTTCACAGAGTTAAAAAATAAATTTTATCATGGATTTCAAGGACAGCAGGTGAGGATCACTCAGACAACTGAAACTTTGCATTTGAAACAGTCTGTTTCCAATTATTTCCAAATTATCCACTAATTTCACATAAATACTTCACACAAGGGGCAAGAAATTTAATAAAATGAGTATATAAAAAGAATTATTTTATTCAATTGCTTTACATGGAAAGTCAAAAGAAATGAGAAAAAAACTTTCAAACTAAGAAAACACAAAAATATTTTGTTCTTTATTATAATTTCTTTGTTCTCCCAGTGTAGCACAAATAGAACAACAGTAAACATGCGAAACTGCTTTCTTAAGTCATCGCATTTTTTTCTCAATATCAGTAGTGTAAAACTGCGTAGACCTATTCAGGAAAAAATCAGCGCTCATGGCTATTGCTTCAGAGACATTTTACTAAACATGTTCACTTTGCACAATTAAACTAATTCAAGTATTTTGACTAGTTTTAGTACATTGGTACAAAGCAAAACAAACAAAATAAAACACAGAAAAAGAAAGCAAAAGAAACGATCAGACAAACAGCAACAGTCAAATCTGTCAAGAGCAAAAACCAAAAAAACAGTTGGATAATCTAGTTCCTTGAAAGAATCCAACTAGTTTAGACACTGCTCAAATTCCTAGGTAGGCACAGGAATTCTATTCTGTTTCTTCGGAATATCCCAGAAAGGATAACAAGGAGAGATTCCTGCCTAATAGCCCTGCAATTTACGGCAATGACACTGTGAAGGCTTGTGCCTTAACATTCAGCTGGGCATATTCTCTCCAGCTGACAGCTAGCAGTGGGAGGAACAGTATCAAATGACTCAATTGTCTCTCCTTGCCTGACAGTTTCAAGCACTTTGTAAATAAAAATATTCATGAGTGACATTAATAGTATATTTAATATTTATCAAATTATTTCTATGGAGACATTCTCAAAGCAGGTCCCTCGGCACTGTTAAAAATTCTGCCAATGTTCTATTGGAAAGTATTTCCCAATCAGTGAATATTTGAGCTATATAGTCAATACCTGAAAACCCAAAGGTTATAAATGTGATGGATGTCAAAGAAACCTTTGGCTGTCTAGGTTAAGAAATATTTTAAAACTTGCTCCCAATGGGTATGTCTATTTATAATCATAAATACATATTTTCCTTATATAAGTTAAATATAAGGAAATAAGTTAAATATAAGGATATAAGTTAAATCTGGTTTCAGTTTTTTACCTCTGGGAGCTTGCATAGCTTGGAAGATAGTATTTTATTCTGGTATAGGCCCTAACAAATGATATTAGAAAGTTTGTTTTGAGTAGTTAATGGATTTTGTCAAACAAAGTTGTTTATCAAAATCTTAATATGAGTATTAGGTATAACATTAAGAATAAAAATAACATAGTGACAATTAAATTGTTTATCATTGACACTTTTATGGAACATTTAAATGTTAACTAACCTCTCCTTAATGTAACTAAACTCACCTTTTCAATTTCTATTGGACAATTGCATTAAATGAAGGACCTACGACATTAGTAAGAAAATTAGTTCTTAAAGAGTATCTAAAAGTATGCACTAAAAATGTGTCTGAGGATATGGTTTGAAGTATTTGGACACTAAATACTTGATTTTTGGTAAATTATTTAAAAATAAGAGATAATCAGGTATTTATAAATATATGAAGACAACATTGATATAGTTCCCATTTCAATTTACTTTATTTGAAGCTGAGGGCAGAAATAAATCTTATTTTCACTTGCAATACATTTACTTTTTGTATAATCCATGGTGAATGAATATGGCATATAGAAAGAGACAGAGATTTAGGGAGTTGTTCTAATCTAATTTTACACACGACTACTAGTCTTTCAAATGGGTAACAATTTTGATCTGGGACTTCAGTTTGTCAAAAATCAATGATAAAAATGCACTATAATTGTAAATTGTAAAGTTTTCTAAAGTTCCTCAGTTTTTAATATCTGCAAAAGATGACTGGCTCCTTCAAGCCCAGGTTCCCTGAAATTCCCCTGATAAAAAGTGTAACCTTTATTATGCGCCTTAAACTGAAGCTGAAAGACACTCGAATTATCTATTTGCCCAAGATAAGGTTCATAAACATGCAGGGCTGTCTTATACATTTAGCTCACAAAGCTTTTATTTTTGTTTTACTTTTCATTCTACCCTCATTTGTTAGAGAGCTTTAAATATATTTGTTGGTGGTATGTAAGACAAAATTCTTAAGAAAGAGAGCACTTTACCCATATAATAAATTGCAGTATTTCAAGCATAGAATCAAATTGATACCCAAGAGTTGGTGCCAACCGAGTGTCTATACTGAAATTCTTAACAAAATGAACAACCACAACAACAACAACGAAAGGAGACGGACCATGGGCAGGAGTATTTGATCATATGTATATGTGTACAAGCTATTCCAAGCTAGAAGTTTCCCAAGAAATTAAGGTCAATGGAATAGTTTTGGTCATAGGGTCACTGCAATCCAAATACTCTTTGTAGTGTCAATCCAGCTGCTGAGATATTGTTAAGCTTTGCTGTCATCTTCTTTTGACTGGATGATGTCATTAGAAACTTTAATTTCTATTGTTTCTGGATTTAGGCCTTCTTTTCCATTTTCTTCTTTTAAAGGCAATTTTCTGAAAGGAAATAGAAAAAATAAACTCCATTTGCTAAGGCATTTCAAGAGATAGGACTTAACATTTAATCTAATATTTTGTAGAAGAAGCATGCTACAATTATTGGATAGAAAAATATTTAATTTTTTGAAGTACTATCAAGTTGATAGTAAAATAGCTAAAAATAAATAATGCAATTATTATTGTTTATTGTGAAAATGTAATGTAATGCAGAAAAATGTATTAAACAATATGTTTATGGATTTAGATGAACAAAATTATTAATTAGAAGGAAGTTTAGATTTGATAACTAATTGATATTAAAAATACAATCGAGCCCGGCGTGGTGGTGCATGCTTGTAATCCCAGCATTTGGGAAGCTGAGAGCAGATGATCCAGGTTCACAGCCAGCCTCAGCTACCTAGTGAGGCACTCCACAAATTAGTGAGACTCTGTTTCAATATAAAGAATAAAAAAACAGGCCTGGGGGTATAGCTCTGAGGTAGAATGCCCCTGAGTTCAATCCCCACAAAAAAAAAAAAAAAAAAAAATACAAAAAGTCAAAACCTTTTTTTTTTTTTCTTTTTTCTTCTTTTTTTGTTTTTCGGTATGGGGGATTGAACCCAGGGGCATTCTACCTCAGAACTATATCCCCAGCCCTATTTTTTATTTTTATTTTGAAACAGGATCTCACTAAGTTGAGGAGTCACCATGCCCAAGTGCCAAAACCTTTTTTATATGGCAACTACATGTTATATTAGGTTTCAAATTTCAAGTAAAAGAATTAAAAATAACTTGCAGCCAAGATTCTCATACCCAGCAAAACTCTCTCTTAAAATTGACGGGGATATAAAAACCTTTCATGACAAACAGAAATTGAAAGAATTTATGTCTTCCAAACCAGCACTAGAGAAACTACTTAAAGAGATTAACTACAAAGAAGAACTAACCAGTAAACGTCAGAACCAGAGAAACAACAATTTCCAGGGGGCAAACAACTAAGCAAAGAAGAAGAAACACTACTGCAAACAGAAGTCAAAACTCAAAATGTTAGGAATCAGAAATCATCTCTCAATAATCACACTGAATATAAATGGTCTCAACTCCCCAATAAATAGGCACAAGATGGCAAAATGGATCAAAACCCAGAATCCTTCTATTTGCTGTCTACAAGAAACACACCTTACAAGCAAAGATTCCCACAGGTTTCAAATTTCAAGTAAAACAATTAATGGTTGTCAACATATTCTGTTGCATAAAGTTCAAACACTGAATGAATAAGAAATATTCTTTGGAACTTAATGTAGATGAGTACACTTTAATACCTTTTTATTACTATCTTCTTTTTATTTACTATGTATGTTTCTTTGGTCTCTTTAAACTATTATTTTGTCTTGACTCTTTCCCATCACATCTGAGTACGTATTTTGAAAGTTGATTCTAATTGTAATCTACAAATCAATAGTAACCTTTATTATTATTATTATTATTATTATTATTATTATTATTATTTTGCAGTACTGGGGATTGAAATCAGAGCCACTCTACCTCCGAGCTATACCCCCAGCCCTATTTTTTATTCTTTATTTTGAAACCGAGTCTAACTAAGTTGCGGAGTGCCTCACTAGGTAGCTGAGGCTGGCCGCGAACCCAGATCCTCCGGTCTCAGCCTCCCGAATGCTGGGATTACAAGCGGGCGCCACCACGCCCGGCTTGTAACCTTTATTTAATAATAAAATAGTTTCAAAAATCTTACAATGGTAAGATTTCCCAATTTTTCTACTATTATATTTATCCCTTACATCTTTCTTATTTTTATATATTGTGTCCCTGAGTTTTGGTCTTGAAATCTTTTCCCTTGACAAACTTTTTTCCACACCAAGAAAATTAAGTATCTTTACAAAAGAGTTTCAATCTACCCTTCTTTCTTTAATTTCACCCTTCTATGGAAGAATAAAAGTTGCCATGCTAGCTATTTGTAATTTTTAATATTTTTAAATGAAGTAAATAAATAATTACATTCTGCAATCAAAGCTATCCCGTGAAAATTAACCAAACAAAAGTAAGTCATAGGCAAAATCTAAGATCCATTATTAGGAATGAGGTAGCATCTACTTTGTACGTATTAAGTCAGGCTATGTGTGTGTGTGTGTGTGTGTGTGTGTGTGTGTGTGTGTGTGTTATTGAAAATTGAACATTGAACCCAGGAATGTTCTATGTCTGAACTACACCACCAGACATTTTCATTTTTTTATTTGAAACAGAGTCTCTCCAGGTTGCTGGCGGTCTCTCTAAGTGCTTAGGCTGGCCTTAAATCTACGATCCTCCTGTCTCTACTTTCTAAATCCTGGGATTACAGTCCTACACCACTACACCTGGCCAGGCAGGCTTTTTGTTTTCATGAGTGATATAAACAGTTCATTTGCAACTACACATTTTCCCACTTCAAAGTCATGAAAACATGAATAATAAAAAACTGAAGTCAATATGGCATTTTTAGCATCAAAGTATAGAAAAATTAGAGTTCTGATACTAAGTATAATACTTAATATATTTCTTATAGAACTCTGTATGTGTAGTTTTTTTTTTTCTGGTAAAACACTGTAATTTTTTACAGATTAGTTTTAGAACTTATTTAGTAGAGCTGATAACAGTATGAGTGAATATATTTTAATGTAACTATCATTGAAATTATGTGTTGATAGTATATTTTATACTTTTATATGTGCTTGTAATTATACATCATAGTGAGATTCAAAGTTGTACAAACAGACATAGACACAGGTCTTGGTTGTTTCCCATCAGGCTCCACCCTGGTATTCCCTGACCTGCTCCATACACAATAGTGGTGTTAGTAGTGATGGTTTCATACATGGGCATAGCATCATTTGAACTTTCTTTCATCAGTTCTTCCTTTTATCCTCCCTACCTCCCTACCCATCTCCCCTTCTACTATTTTACTGGCTACTCTCATTTACTTAAAATCTCTTTGTTTTTTTTTTTTTTTTTCCCACTAGCTTCCACATATGAGAGAAAATATTTGACCAATGACTTTCTGAGACTGGTTGATCTCACTTAGTGTAATATTCTCTTGCTCCACCCATTTTTCTGCAAATGACATAATATATTTGTTTATTATGGCTGAATAAAATTCCATTAAAAAATACATTTTCTTTATCCATTCATCTGTTGACAGATATCAAGTTTGGTTCCATCATTTCGCTATTGTGAATTATGCTGCAATTCATATGATATGCATGTATCACTATGGTATACTGACTTCATTATTTTGGAAAGATATAGAAAATTGGTATAGCTGGGTCATATAGTGGTTCCATTTCTTATCTCTTAGAGAACTTTCATATTGATTTCCATAGTGGCTGTACTATTTTTTCAGTCCCACCAATAGAGAATAAAGGTTTCTACTTCCCCACATCCTTACCAGCATTTATTATTGTTTATATTCATGTTGACTGCCATTCTAACTAGAGTGAGATGGAATGTCAGTATCATTTTAATTTGCATTTCCCTGACTGCTAATGATGATTAATATTTTCTCATATATTTATTGGCCAATTGGATTTCTTCTTTTGAGAAGTGTCTATTCAGTATAATTGCCCATTTTTATTGGGTTATTTGTATTTTCAGGATTTTTATGAATTCTTTATATATTCTAGTTATTAGTTCTCTATCAGAGGGGTAACTAGCAACATTTTCTCCAATTCTGTAAGCTCTTTTTTAAGACTCTTGCTAGCTATAGGTTTTAATAACCAAATGTTTTCAACTAACACTTGGATGGTATAATTCTATATAAATTTTTTTCTGCCTATATTTATGTTAAATAATTTTTAAAAGATTAATATTATTTTCATTTTTTGTTGAATATTTCTTTTCTATTAATTAAGAACTAGAGTAGTTATCAAATCATAGTCCAATTGCAAGTAGGGACATTTCTATACATAATAATATAAAGTTATAAGGGTTAATTAATGGGCATTATCTTGCATGTATAATATTTTGAATCATAGAAAATAATTTGACTTCTGAAATGGAGGTTATAGAACCCACTTTGATACAGCTCCTTCTAAAACAGTTAATTTCAACTGAGAAAGTAATAAGCTCTAATTAAATCACTAAAAATGGCCTAAGGATTTATACCGACATATTTAGCTAAAGAAGAGTTCTTTGTGTTTGTTTGCATATTAATTAATTCAGCCCACTGAGAGAGATAGAAGGGACTTTTGAAAGAAAATCTGTCTTTAGTTTTGAAAACACTTAAGCCTATCATTGGAAATAAGAATCCTGAATCCGTTTACTCTGAAATGGAATGCTTCCTGGCAGAGAAAAAGAGATACTTGTTTTGCAAAAGAATAACATGTAAAAGTTGCTTTGGTAAGCAGTAAAATGTCCTATTCATGATTTTCTTAGTGTCAAGTACATTCCATGTAATGCTACTGTTACTTAATAATGCCTCAGATTTTCATCATTTTAATGTTTATATGCACAAATCTACACACACGATCTCCACTTCAGGTTTAGTTGGAAAACCTACTACAGTTTAAATGGAACAATGAAGGGTGCAAACATAAATAACAGTCATGAATGGAAAGCAAGCCTCACTTACAGACACATCAAATATTGGAAAATTGACAGTAGTACTTCCTTTACAGTTATTTTCTAAAAATTTAAATAGTTTTTTATATATTTCAGTCACATTATAATTCAAAAAGACTAAATTCCTGATACATTTTGATATGACTAATAATTATCCCAATACGAATAAGCATTCCAAGCTACATACTCAGGTTCTGTTAGTGGTGTGGTTTCATTTGGCTCATTTACTGGGCTCCCATCTTCATGATTAGTAATTCTTTCATCCTCCGTTCTCATTTCCACTATTGGTTCTTTCGATCCATCTTTCCTAGAAAATCAAAGAAAAATGTCTTATGATGTAACAATAGATGCATAGAACACAGTTTAAATGTTTCTATTTAATCCTACCTTCTTTTAGATAAAATAAAGAGGGCTGAATTCAAATTACTGGTAACAATTTTTTTCCCATTTAAAATTTATCTTGTCATATTTTTCAGTCAGCAATATGAAAGAAATGCCATTCTGTCTAGATTTTCTTTCATCATCAAATTATGTCATTTTGCAAAAGTACTTTATCTATTATATTTTTTAATGCTTAGGAACATTTTCTAATCAGGAGCCTCAAATAAGGAAGATCTAAATAATAGTAATAATGAAGGTCTTATAGAATGAGTTAAGCAGTATTCTGTATGCCACTACCTTCTGAAACAGATTATGGACAAATTAAATAATTTCTTCCTGACATGTTTGGTAGAATTCACCATTATCTATCTGAGTTTGATGCTGTCTTTTGAAAGATAATAATAAATTTACCTTGTTTATTAGATATAAGTTTATTTAGATTTTCTATTTGCCATTGTCTTTCAATAATTTTATCTCTTTCATCAGAGTTATAAATTCATAAGCATAGTTATTTATACTAATTCATTATCTTTGAATGAGCATGCATTCTTTTCTGATGTCTCCTCTTTCATTTCTTATATTAATTTGTGAACTATCCTTTTTTTTTTTTAACTGAGTTATTCTGGGAAGTAGCTTAGCAGTTTTATTTATATTTTCTAAGAATCAGCTTTTAGTTTCATTGATTTTTATCTATTGAATTCCTTTTTTTTTCAAATTCATTTAGTTTTGCTCTAATATATAATATTTGCTTCCTTCTGATTACTTTGTATTTAATTTGTGTTTTTTTTCAAGTTTTGTAAGATAGATATTTAGGAATTTCATTTTAAATAGCTTTTTAACATTTTTCAACTATGTTTAAAAATTTCTTGACATTTCTTCTTTTACTCATGAGTTACCTAGAAGCATATTCAAACATATTTGAGCATTTGTGATACTTTAAAGCTGTTTCTTATTGATTTCTAATTTATTTCTACTATAGTCTCAGAGCAGATATGTGATTACTATTCTTTTAGGTTTCCTAAACTTTGTCACATGGCACACAATGTGATCTATGTTGTTGAATATTTTATATGAGTTTGAAGAGAGTTTATCATGTTGATTTTGTATAAAAGAGTTTACATATATCATTGATATCCAGTTGCTTGGTGGTGGTATTGAGTTCTCCTATGCTCTCATTGATATTTTTTAATTTACCAATGTTTATTTAGTCTTTACAGTTTTTCTTTTTCTCCTCCCTCATTTCCAATTTTTCCTTTCCTTTCCTTCCTTCTTTTCTTTCTTTCTTTCCTCCCTCTCTCCCTCCCTCCCTTCTTCCTTCCTTCCTTCCTTTTATCCTGCTGGATCAGTCAACTTCTGATAAAGGAGTGTAGAAGTTGCCCAGTATATCCGAATTCTTGTATTTTTCTCTAAAATCTATTAGTTTTTGCCTCATATATTTTGATGCTCTGTTTTTTAGGTGCACGCATGTTAGTACGTTCTATATTTTACTGGAGAATTGAATCTTTTTTAATTGTGCAATACTCTTTTTATATCCCTTATAATTTTCTTTGCTCTGATATCAGTTCTCTCTATTCCTATTTTTTTTATTAGTGTTTTCATGGTATATCCTCCTTTACTCATTTATTTTTAATCTAAATCTGTGTTTTATATATATGAAGCAGTTTCTTGTAGACAACATATGTAGCTGCTTAATGATGTGTATACAGTCTGAGAAATGCATCATTAGGCAATTGCATCATTGTGGAGCCTTGCAGAGTGTACTTAAACAAATCTAGATGGAATAGGTCATTCAATGTGGCCTCTTGATACACTGAGGAGATGCAGTAACATGAGCTGTATGAGGCCAAACAAAACAAAAAAAATGATTTACAGTAAACTTTTTAAGCATAATTATAAGGAATATACTCATAAGTAATAATAATGGTATTGCATATAAAATATATAAACCAGTGATATAGTTCCACATTATCAATTATTACATATTGTACATAATTACATGTCTTATACTTTTATTCAACTGCATTGCAGTAGGATTGTTTACACCCACAATTAACACAAACATGTGTATAATACATTGGGCTATCACATTATGATGGCTGTGGCATTACTAGGTGATAGAATTCTCTAGCTCCACTATAATTTTATAGGGCTACCATTGCATATGTTGCCTGTCATTGACTAATACATCATTTTTCAAGGCATGAATGTATTTCAGTCTTGTTTTTTATCTACAGTGAGAATTTCTCTTTTAATAATGTATCTAGATCATTGATATTTAGGTGATTATCAATACCCTTGAATGAATATCAACTATATTTGTTATTATTTCTTTTTTGTTTACCTTGTTCTTTGTTGCTATTTTATTCTTTATTTATTATTCTATTCTTTATTTTTCTGTCTTTTGTGGTTTTAGTTGATCGTTTTATACAATTCTGCTTTCTCTCCTTTTTTGGCCTACCAGTTGTAGTTTTTCTTTTCATTCCTTTTTTGTTTTTCTTTTTTTAATATTTTGTTTCTGCTCTAGAATTTATAACGAATACATTTCCACTCTCAAATAACACTAGACCACTTCATGAGTCGTGGAAATACCTTATTTTTTGATGCATTGTAATTTACATCAGGCTAGGTTATAGAGTGTCAGACAAATGCATGCACACAACTCTGTGAAAATCTCTTATAATAGTAAGTTATTCCTAATTTCTCCCTTCCACATTCTACAATGTTTTAACCATTAATTCCAGTCATATGTAAATTACAGAGTACATATTCTGTATAATATATTTTTTCAAAATTATTTTAATCCATTAGTACCTGTTAGCAAAATTATAAAAAGTATGAAAAATATAGATATATAAAATGTCCAAATAATTTTCTCTCTCTCTCTCTCTCTCTATATATATATATATGTATATATATATATTTTTCATACTTTATGTATATATATGCAGATAGAGAGAGAGAGAGTGTTTAATTTTACCTATATTTATTTCTTCTCCAATATTCTTCCTGTCTTTATGTAGGTTTGAATTTTGGAACTATATTATTTACTTTCTTTCTAAATAACTCTTTTTTTAAAGTCTTACAGGGAAGGTCTACGGGCAACAAAAATGTTTCTCTTTTTGATTTTTTTTTGTTTGTGGGAGAAAATCTTTATTTCTCTTTTATAATGAAAGGATACTTTCACAGGGTGTAATCTTCTAGATGGATGAACGTTTAAGAGTTTGAGATATCTTTCAGTTCTGAGATATTTTTCTTTTCCTGTGTCAAGTCTATTAATAATTTTATCAAAAGGACCATTAATTTTTTTTGTGTGTGTGGTACTGGGTATTGAACTCAGGGGCATTCTACCTCAGAGCTATACCCCCAGGCCTACTTTTTATTCTTTATTATGAAACCTAGTCTCACTAAGTTGCAGAGTGCCTCACTAGGTAGTTGAGGCTGGCCGCGAACCCAGATCCTCCAGTCTCAGCCTCCCGAATGCTGGGATTACAAGCATGCGCCACCATGCCTGGCTTCATTAATTTCTTTTCATATACCTTATTGCTGCATTGTAGTCTTACATCATTATACAGTTTGTAGTGATAGTGATATACATGCATACAATATTTAATTTCTGTTATTGTATTCATGACTCTAATGTCTCTGTAATTTTTCTTAAATCCATTTCTCTGTCTATATTGTCAATCTGCTGTTAAGTATTGTCTAGTTTATCCATTAGGGTTTTTAACATCTTTATAATAATTGTTTTAAACTCTCAGTTTGATAGGAAATTAGCAAACATAAACCTCTCCTCCTCTATGTTGTTCTTGTTGGGTATTTTGATCACAAGCAACAAAAACTGATTAACACATGACAGTAGGGCAGATTGTATATTTCCTTCCCCACAGCTCAGTCAAGGTTCGATAAACCCCAAAAGATTAGACTCTGGTTAAATAATTTCTTCTGAAGTAAGACATTGTTAAGAGTAGAATAGTTAATATATTAAAATATATTTGCACTGCTGCTCTCATTCACAGAAACATGATGGGATTTTCTTCAATATTCGCTATAAGAATCTAGTAAAGTTACTGGAGATAAAAAAAAAAAAAAAAAAAGTGGAGACTCCCTGTGAATGGCTCCTCTTCCAGAATTTTTATCTTTCAGATTTTTCCACAGTGAGCCTCAGTAAATGACTCCCACAGAGACTTCTGCTTGTAGGTATCTGTTCTGGTAAATTTTGACTCTCTGAATCTATCTTTCCTTCTAATTATGAGGTAAATAGTTTGTAAGGCAACTTCACTTTTGTAACTGATTTTTTTTTTTTTTTTAGAGATAGAATGTCCCCTAAGTAATTCATTTATTAATATTCAGGGTTGATATAAATAAGTCACACGAGTTGTAAACTCAGCAGTGGATAAATCCATTGTAATCTGGGTGGTGGCCTTGTTGGCAGGGTGTGGTTGCAGAAGGGGGTTCCCTGGGACTTTGACCTTGGTTATTATATATATGGTCCTCCTTCCCTAGCTCTCTCTCGCTTCTAGCCTCCATGATGTGAAAGCCAAATCTTCTCATCTCCCTCTTTCCACTTTCTGCTGCAAATGCCTGAGATCGGTGGTCCCTGACCTCACATCCACTGAATCACAATATCTCCAAGAAATATTGTGAGCAAATCCTTCTTCTAAGTTTCATGGTCACTTTTTAGATTATTTCAGTGAAAATGCTGACTAAGACACTGATCTAAAGACAGCTTTTGTTTTTCTGATTGCTTGGCTTTTGACTTATTAGGAAGGAGTGGCAACCTAAGCTTCCTACATTGGGCTTGAAACTTAAATACCATTTGCTTTTTTGGGTTACAAAACTATACAATTTTGATATGTCATACTTTATGTTTTAGTTCTTGGATCATGTCATGCTTCCTCTTATAACAAAACCTTTTATACAGTGTTTCTTTTGTCTGAAAAGCCATTTTTCATATCCTTCCTTGAACACAAACACACACACACATACATGCACACACATACATACTCACAAACACATAAGGTACTTGAATTGTACTGCTCCTTTATATTTTAGTTGTTTTATAACCTGCTTATGTAAATCTGACCAGAAAAAAAAATACATAGCATTTGTAAAAAATATTCATATGTATCGGGGGTGGGGGGCAATTGAATCTGACATTCTACCTCTGAGCTATCTATCTTATTTTAAGCCCTATCTTATTTTATTTTCTTATTTTGAAACAGGGTCTCACTAAGTTGCAAAGGGCTTCCATAAATTGCTGAGGAGGAGTTGAATCTGCTGAATCTGCTATCCTCCTGTCTCAGCCTCCCAAGAACTGAGATTACAGGAATATGCTATCAAACCTGGCTTGTAGGAAATGCATTTCTAGCCAGAATAAAAATTTTATGATTACAGAGATCAAGTCTGCTTTCCCTTGGTTATATTCTCAGGATTTAAATAGTTGTATAGATCTTACAGGACTTTTTTATGTAAATAAATGCATGGGAAATAAAAGTAAATCAATAATTTGATAAAATTGAATTCTTAACTATTTTTACAGACTCTGAAAATACTAGATAAAATGTCATTTAACTGGTGAGACTCCCCCATGAATAAAATATTTTAGAACTTTACACTATTATCCTTTATGAAATTGATCTTAATTTATGCTCTAAAAGCATAAATGACCTAAACATGTAATTAATCTGTTTTGTTTTAATTGACATGGTTTTACACCTTTTGATAACATGAATGGACTAGTCTCTGAATGCAAGAAGTCATGTTTGGAAGTTAATAAAAGTTGTATTAAATTAGTTATAGTCTATTTCCCATGGATATGTCTTTTATACTTAAATGATGCATATTTGAAAAAGAGTTGAAACTCTTTTCCCAAGGCAGAAGAAATTGTCATCTAAAATTGTGTGATTGATAATAAACATTGGATTAACCAAATGTTTTCATTTCCAAATTCTTTAAGGTTAATTAAACTCAGCAGGATTTATAAACAGAAATGTTCATAGACAAATTAGCACATAGCCGAGTCAAATGAATTTAAATAACCAAACTTCCATACACCTGGTTGCATAGCACATAGTTACCATTTTATTAGTGACAAAATTGTGACTATATTTTATGAGGTTTTTTTTTCCACTTTGCCCTAAAGTAAAATCAATCAACAAGTAGTTGACACCACTCCAATTGTACCTAGAAACCATCCACTTTATAAGCCTTTAATGCTACTGCTTTGGGCTAGATGAGCATCATTGTTCTTCATGAGTATTTCAAGATCCTCTTACTCAGCATCCATGATTCTAAATATTTCCTCTAAACCTTTTCAATACCCAATAATCCATACAGTAGCTAATGAAACTTCATAAGGCTCTTCTAGTGGGTTTCTATTTCAACTAAAATTCAGATTCATTAGTTTGACACAAGAAGACTTAATATTTTGGTCTTTAAATAATTCTTCATCTAATATTTGTATCTTTCCCTCTCCCTCTCCTTCTTGCATTTTTGGTCAAGCTCCTGCTCCCACTCCCACTTTCTACTTCACACAATACTGTTCATTTGTCCTTGAACTTAAAAGCTCATTTGTACCATAGGACCTTTGTATGACGTGTAGCATATGATAGAACATACTTCCTGACTATTACATTACTGGTTCCTTAAAATTTACCCGTTAGCTTCACATTAACCTCTCCTAAGACGTCTTTAATGACTAGGTATTGAACAGAATAGTAATCTATTCTGCTTTTCACTTTTTTTAGTGTTTAAAAAAACTGGAGAGCTGGGCATGGTGGCACACGCTTGTAATCATAGTATTTGGTAGCCTGAAACCAGAGGATCAGGGTTCTTGGCCAGTCTCAGCTACTTAGAGAGACCCTGTTTCAAAATAAAAGAATAAAAAATAGGGCTGGGTGTGTAGCTCAGAGGTAGAATGCCACTGAGTTCAATCCGCAGGACTGCAAAAAAAAAAAAAAAAAAAAAAAAAAACTGGACTATTTCAAATGTAGTTAATGTTTATTAACAACCATCCTGAGCTCTGTGTGAACATATTTCCAGATTCTATAATGGTGTTTGATACTTAATACTAATTTCATAAATATTTTCTCAGTGGATGAGCAGGAATGAAAATATATAAAATTCAACCATAATGCCCTTGCTCACAGTTACTGCACAAGTGAAAGGTTGCCACTGGGACTGAAATTCACATGAATTGCTGTGTTTGGATTTGGGAGGGAAGGAAACCATCTACCTGGAATTGTGCAGCAGAATGAAAGACCTGCCTGTAAAAGAGTGTACTTCCTTTTGAATTTTACTGCATAAGAAACCTGAATTCTTATTCTTATTGATATCTTTATTGATTCATACCTTGAAATATTTTATGCTACAAATATATTGATTCTACATCAATTAATTTATAGATTCTGTATAGTCCTAATAAAAATCTTAGCAGATGTGTGTGTACATATTTGTGTGTATGTGTAGCAATTATAAATTTGTTTACATGAAAATAAAGGAATGAAAAATAGAACAATATTGAAGACCAAAAAGCAGAAGAACTTAGGTTATCTTTTAGCAAGAACTAGTATATAGCTTTAGTGATTAATATAATTTGATATTGGTGAAAGAAAAATGAGCAAATGAACAGAATAGAAAAGAAACACCCAGTCTTATATAGCTATCTGAGATACGACCAAAACGATTCTTCTGGTAGTAGCATGTCATTTTTAATTGATAGTACTATTGCCTAAATATTGTTTTTTAGAAAGCTAACTGAAAAGTGTCTGGACTCTGTCCTCAGGTAGATGATACTCCTAAATGTAAAACATAAATGTGTTAATATTACTGTGAAAAATAGAGAGGAATACATTCATAAGAGTATAGTCGAAGGTTTGTTTTTTTTTTTGTTTTGTTTTGTTTTTTGCGGTACTAGGGATTGAACTCAGGGGCATTCTACCTCCGAGCTGCACCCCCAGCCCTATTTTTTATTCTTTATTTTGAAACCGGGTCTCACTAAGTTGCGGAGTGCCTCACTAAGTAGCTGAGGCTGGCCGCGAACCTGGATCCTCCGGTCTCAGCCTCCCTAATGCTGGGATTACAAGCGTGCGCCACCACATCCGGCTTAGTCGAAGGTTTTTTAAAGGACAAAAAAGAGAATATTATAATATTGTGCTACATTAAAATGAAAGGACTTTTGTTCACCAGTGAAACCGTTTTCACAGTTAAAAGATGTCACAGTATTAGAAAAGAGATTGTATGTATTTATACTGAATATATAAAATTATAAATTAATAATATATTTATGTTATAAAACATGTAGTATAAAAATATATAAGTTCAATGAAAGCTTACATATTTGCCTTACATATATATGTAGATATATACATATTATGTATACATATATCTAGAGCCATGTATACAAAGCATTTTGAATAAATCAACACCTACCTATCAGTTAGTAAAGAAAGACAACCTAATAGAAGAAGGCTCAAATACTTGATTGAATGAGGATCTAAACAAAACAACATATCCAAATATTTAAAAATTATAGGAGAATCAATTTTACTAATGTTTACATATTATCCATTTAAATTGTTATCTGCAACAAATCTACACTGAGTGGAATAATAGAAAAATTAGAAAATACTCTTAGGATATAATTAATCAAAACTCTCAGTTTAGAGTAGTTTGATAACCAGTTAGCAGGGTCTATAAAATCTGAATAGTCATAGTATATATCCCAGCATTCCACACTTAACTATATAAAAAAATCATGCAGTGGAATGTTTATCACAGCACAATTATTAATAGCTCCAAGGTACCAAAATACTCATCAATAATTGAATGGAAAGAGAAATCTTAGTATGTTCACATAATGGGATATTACAGAGAGATTAAATATGTATTCCATATCTATACAAATAATATGGATTAATTTCATAAAATATTGAATGGGGTTAACAAATAATAAAAATATGCATCAAAGATGGACTCATTTACATAATACACACAAATAGGCAAAACTAATTTGTAATGCTAGAAGTCAGAATAATGCTTAGTTTGAGAAGAAATAAAGAATAAAAAGGAATCCTAATTTTACTCCTAAATTCTTTTACTTGATATGATCTTTAAACATTAGCATTCAACCTGTGAATAACAAGGTGTACACTCCTGATAGATATACTTTTTTGAATATTTTACCTTTATAATAATAAAATTGAAAATGTGTAAAATAGAAATTATACATGCACAAATATCTTTTCTGGTATGTATTTTAAAAGCAAAACATTCAAAAGATAAAATAATTTTTTGTGTGGTAATGGGGATTGAACTCAGGGGTATTCTACTTCTGAGCCACAACACCAGCTCTATCTCATTTTTTACTTTGTTATCAGAGTCTTGGCAAGTTCCAGAGGGCCTCACTAAGTTGCTGAGGTTGTCCTCGAACCTCTGATCCTCCTGTCTCAGCCCTCTGAGTACTGGATTATGGGCCTGAGCCATCACACCCAGCTTAAAAGGTAAAATCATTAAAAAATAAAACTACAATCATGAAATCTGTTTTAAGTGACAAAATGGAATAAAATTATGTTTTCAGGAAAAGAAATTGAAGCTATGAACTAGAATTTCCCCTTATATTGCTAAATGTATATATAAGAAAAAGAATAGAAATCACTCCACAATAAATTACTCATATACAGAACTACACCAATAAATCCTAAAACATTACAATTAAAAGATCTCAGATGAAATACTATACATTGAAATGGTCCTTATGTAAGAATTTCTATTTCAGGCAAAATTTATCTATGGTGATAAAAACAGAATAATAGCTTCCCAGGACTTGAGGAAGTTACGATGCATTGCCTAGATCGGAACATAATATTTTTAGGTAAATAATTTAATGATGTAAGAGTGCTCACATGTACTTAATCACAATATTTTAAGTTGTTATGTTTTTGCTTTGAGTACAGATCCAGAATGACACAAACTGTACTCAAATATTAAACTACAAATTAAGCAAACAATGAAAAAATTCTCCTGATTCACTATTTCCCTTTCTAATTTCTTCTCGATTCGGACTATTTCTATTGACAGATGATGTTAAGGTTCTGAATTTTGACAGTTATGGACGACAAAGATATAAAAGCATTTTCTAAAACTCACCCAATAGACCATTTTTTGCATTGTCCTCCATGTATTTTTAATTAAAGAAAGCATTAAAAAGTTGAAACTCTATATAATGATGTACAACTTGAGTTTTGTGGAGGTTAAGTGCATTGATTTTTTTAAATATACTATTATTGGTACATTGTAAGTAGGCATCATAATGAGATTCAAAGTGATACAAATATGCATGTACATAGCACTTGGTGTGTCCTTTCTCCCCAAATCCTACCTCAACAACCTTCCATAGATGATAGAGAGATTAGTAGCAATTTTTTTTTTAAATTTAAAAAATATGGTGGATTGTGATGCACATAAATGTGTAATGAAGGAAAATAATAAAATGTTAATTATAGAAACCAAGTGATTGTTTATGAGTGCTTGCTGTAAAATTCTTTCAACTCTTTCGCATGCTTGACAATTTTCAACCATACAAATGCATGGAACAGAAATAATTTAAAATTTATAAAAGCTAATAAGGTTGCCCCAGCCGAGCATGGTGGTGCATGTTTGTAATTCCAGTACAACCTCAGCTACTTAGTGAGGCCTTCTGCAACTTACTGAGACAGTGTTTCAAAAATAATGAATAAAAATTAAGGCTGGGTGTGTCGTGGGATAGTATGGTGTCTTTCTCACATTCTTGGCATCCGTGGTGAAAAGAGTTTCAACACACTTCAGATAGGGATAAAGGCAGAATTTTTTATTTTAAGGAAAGGCACAAGTACACAGGGAAAGGTCACAGGTCACCTCAGGAGTCTAGGGTTTGCAGCTGGGAAAGAGAGCTCATGACAGAGAGCGATGGTGGGGAAAAGAGAGCCCCTATGGCTGGGAAAAAAGAGAGAGTGTGTGGTCTCTCCTCCTTTTTATATCACACCTGGAGAGGGGCTGGCTTTGGGGGTTCAGGGCAGAGAATCAGGAACCTGGGGCAGCATGGGATATTGGTCCCCTTGCCCTTGGGGTCTAAAAAAAAAAGTGGAAAAAAACCCTAGATAGGACTATCAGAAGTGGAAACAGGGAGTCTGGGATATAAGGACTTTCTTACAACAGGTGTTAGTGGCTTCCTTTTGAGAGGCAAATGAAGCTCTGAAAAATCACCTCAGAGACTTCCAAAATGGAGTCAGCCCATTGTGAATAGGCATTGCTTTTTAGAATGAGCAAGCTCTTTTGAAACAAAGCCATTTCCCTTTGCTTCCCAATCTGTCTCCTTTCTGCCTAAATTTTTATTCCTTCTATTCTACCTCATCAGGGGTGTAGCTCAGAGGTAGAATGCCCATGAGTTCAATCCCTAGTACTGCAAAAAAAAAAAAAAAAGAAAAGAAAAGAAAAGAGAAAAAAGGATGCCTTGAACTCTTAAAATTTTCATGTTTAACTGTTGAGTTTAAGACATATATATCTTAAGCTTTAAATGGATTTATTGTATATATATATATATACATATATATATAAACACATGAGTATGTGTATATGTGTATATATATGCTCTTCTCTGCTTTCTCTACTTTTGTCACAGAGCCTATCGTATTTTTGAAATTTGATACAAATCCATCTAAAGACAAAAAGAACAAAATACAACTATTAAAATGTTTTAATTATCCTGAAACAGCATGTATCCATTTTTTGGTAAAAGCCTTAGGCAAGTTCTCCTGGCCCTCTTTGACTAAAGGTCCCAGGGACAAACAGGAACTAAACCAGTATGTAAAAAGGAATATTAACTGCTATTAGCTTTCTAAATAAGATGAGCTGTGTGTCCTAAGCACCTGATTTGTAAAACGATGCGGTGATTTTCCATACCCCCAACTCTGTAACCAAAGGGTATAAAACTGGCCTACACCAAAGTTCCAGGTGACAGCCTTAGGGCTGCTCTTCCTGGCCAACCAGAGGCCAGTAAATAAAGCTACTTCTTTGCCATCAGTGGAGTCTGGTGTGTTTCTGTGGGTCACCTTGCAACAATCCTTTTAAACATCAAGGATATTTTCTACAAAATTCAGTTCTACATATTTTATTCAAATTCACATTCTGCTTAATTAAATGAGATTCCACAGAAAATTCCAAATTGTAACATATAGTCATCCTGATGAGGTAGAGTAGAAGGAATAAAATTTAGGCATAAAGGAGACATTGGGAAGGGAAGAAAAAATATAGTTTTAAAATCTGGAGAGTTCTATAGGGTGTGCTCAAAATCTTAGGAGAAAAGTCTAAGTGGGCTACAACTTTTTAATCCCCTGAATCCCAGCCCCCACCTGAGATTCAGGACAAAGGTCAGATCTCAGCCAGAGACCACTTGACCACTTGAAACCTGAGAAGGAGGAGGATCCAACTTTTTCTGTGCCCACCCTTCTTGGAACGCCTACCTATATCTGTGAGGAGGAGGTCTGGACTTCTTCTGTGTCAACCCCCTCTCATATAAAGACTAAGGAGGCAAAGACTTGCTCTCTCGCCCTCCTGCTCCGTGACTCAGAAGATCTCTCCTTACATGTTTTCCCTGAGTCCCTTATTTTCCTGAATAAATACCTGCCTTTTGTTCCTGACTGGCATGTGTTAAAATTCTTTTTATCACGGATGGGATGCCAAGGACCCACGAGTGGGACCATGTTATCCCACTACAATCCTTTCATCCTTTGGAAGAATGTATTCAGAATAATACAATAAGATATTATGTAACACATACAACATGATCTACACTGAAATAAATCTCAAAGCCAATATATAGTCATTTCTTACACTTTATAAGAGGTGCCATAATTATTTTAATACAAATTTAGATTACCTTTTATTTCTTTCTTTTATTCAATGTGAATTCAAAAACTAAATCATAAACAAATACATTTGTATGATTGCCTCTTCTATCTATATCCAAATTTTAAATCAATTCAGTAATTCTCTTCAGTAAGCATCCTATTTTGAGATTTAGTTTTTAAGTAGAGAGTTTTCAAAGTAATTTGCATCTTTAAGGTAAGACTTATGGTCAGAGAGCAGGCAGTGAAATGCAAAGTGTCTTATGTTAAAATCTTTACCCTACTTAGAAAACAAAGCACATAAATAAAGCATTCAAGATAAACTATGGTGCTTGGTTAAGCTGATACGATGCATAAGCCTGGTACTCACAGGTATGCAGCTTTTCCTTCTTCAAGTTCTTTACTTTTTCCACTGGAGCCACTTTTCTTCCCACACATCCTTCTGGTGATGCACATCAATAACCCACATTGTCGAATAAAGAAGCAGCTGACGTCTGTGACCACAAGGATTAGCAAAAGTGCAGCAACTCCCAGGCCAATGACAGCTCCAAGCCCAAGACCATTAAAAAGTGTGTCTTAAAAAATAAAATGAAACAATTTCATTACATCCTCAAATTAGGAAACATTAAACATTTATTTTAAAAAATAATCTTAGCCAAGATATATATCAAGATAAAGAGACTGAAAAATGTGACAGTAACTGGCAGACTTTAATTTCATGATTATTATGACCTATTATATGGCTTTCAAGCCACATTTTAAGTGACTGACATGTTAATGACTTGATTTTTCTTCAAAATTAAAAAAAAAAATCGAAGTAACTCTTCTTTTCAATACCTCTCAATTTTCTGTGAGGTAGATAATGAAGATTATGATAGCCCAAACTGAAATTTATCAGAAAGCCAGAGTCATTATAGAACACAATGTTCAAAGAAAAATGTAGGTAAATATCCTGTAAAAGAGCTGTTACATAAATGTTCTATATGGAATTACTTTAGTTGTCAGCATTACTCTTGCAAATGACAAAAAACTTTTTAAAACACATGTCTGTAGCTATTTTTCAAATAATAACTTACAATGAATGGCTTGTTTATATTTTTCCAGTTACTATTGTACCAAATGAATTAGAAGCAAATTTTTACAGAGGTATACTTATGGCCCTTTGTTAGGACATATCTTGAAAAGATAGGAAAGGGTGGGGGTCCGATTTTCCATGGCATGTGATTTAAAGAAATCTCAAATGACATGCAGAAAGTATTCTTGAAAGAGGTGATTGGAAATTGAATAGAATATGATGGCTGATAAAGAAAAAATGGTGACATGAGAAAATACTAGCAAAAATGAATCAAGTATTATGTGTCTATAGTTGAATATGAGGGAAGATTACACAACAATAATAAAACATATAGAAAAATAAGAATAATGGAAATAAAATGGCTGTATGTTTTCTAAAGAAAAATATCAATATAACATAATTTTTTGGACACTCAAAATATTTCTTAGTATATGTATATTAAGAATCTGCTTATATACCATTATAATATTTTTATTATCCTTCTTCACAATAAAATGCATTCATTCACAAGAATAATGGCATGTTCTTTTAATTGTTGACATTGAACACAAGTGACAGACATAGGTAGAGATATAAATTTGGGTTTTTAGAAAATCATTCATTACCTGATATGGTGATGCATGCCTGTAATTTGAGTACTTGTCAGGCTGAGACAGGAGGAGTGCAGGTTCACAGCCAGCCACAGCAACTTAGAGAGGCCCTCAGCACCTTAATGAGACTCTATTTCAAATAAATATTAAAAGAGAGCTGGGATTGTAGCTCACAATGAACCTGGACATAATAAATTGTTTTTTATCTAAGTTACATCTTTAAATTTAGATATAATCTTTTAATAATGATTTGAAAAATATTGATGCAAAGAAGTCAGAATAAATGCTTGTATACTAAATATATCATTTGCAAGTTAATCTTGAACATGTGGTGCCTGTCTGAACCTTATTTTTATGCAGAATGACTGAGTTTTGTATTTACAGTTATCTAACTTTTCCTACAAAATAAATATGTTATAAATATCTTTATGCTCTTGGTACTTGCAGCCAGGTAAAGAAAAATCATTCTTTCTGTGATTTGGTGACCTGGCACGTTAGCCAGGCAACTTGATGGTTCACGTGTATACATTTGTATTTCTATGGCATCTGTGTAACATGGCAAATGAGAATAATTTAAGCACTGATTCAACAGAGATCTAATGTATGCAAATTATAATTTGTATTATAATATTTTCTTTCTAATAAAGAGAAATAGGTAATAAAACACAGTATCAATGGAGAAAAGTAATTTTTAATGATGCTTTCAGAAATCCCTTCCTCTACCAAACTTTAACATGCCACTTATTTTGGTGAAAGTTTAGGACAATTACTTGACTAAATCTAAAGAAATTATTGATTTCATAAATAGTAGTATCGTATTATCATGTGAGCCCATTTTGAAGAACAACTGATGAAAGAGGAGTATTTCTTAGCCATGAAAAGTTAGTGTGTTGTTTTTCCAGATTCTCAATAAATGGATGCTATTGGAACAGTTATTCACTAATTTTCAGAAGTATCTGTCTGTGCAAGATTTTAAAAAACTACTAGTAAAGTTTTACTTAGCTATAAAAAACAATTATGCCATTTCAGAAAAATGGATATAAATGAAGACCATGATGTTGAGCAAAATAATTCAGACTAAGAGAGAAGAATATCATATGTTTTCTTGCATATGAGAAAGTCAGAGAGTAAAAACAGAAAACAACAAAAAAAGTTCGCCATAAAAGTATAATGATACCATTTGGGATGAGGAAAGGGATTTACGCAGAGGAAAGGGGAGAGTGGGAAAGTTTGGGGTATTAAATGGATCAAATTATGTTTCTATATTTATATAAATATACCTCAATTAAATCTACCATTTTGTATAATCAACAAGTGTCTCATGTGATAAAAAGGATAGATTCAAACCACAATTATCTATTAACAATTTTAAGAATCAGTATATCATATTCTTATCCATTTCCAAAAATAATTGATTTTCTTCTAAATCAATTATTGAATAATAAAATTTAGCTATGAAAAGTCTTTGATTATATACAAAGCTAAAGTGTCTTCATCAAAATTCATAGGTATCCTTTTGGTAATACTACACATGATTTGACAACCAAAAATTTCAGAAATGAACAGTGGAAAAATATATATCATATTAGGATTTAGGCCTTGTGGGTACATTGATTTGATGTCCTATTGGTTTGAATTAGTCATTCTTCTTATATTTCACTTACTTTTTCTTACATGCATATGTAGGTTATGGCAACAGTGCCATTTATTAGCTAATATGTCTGTCTGGTTCATTACAAAAATTCAGCTACCTCTTTTAAAGGTATAAACTCTTTCTTTGTAATTAATTGCACTATTTCAGGAGTCAGAAAATCCTGGTTTAATCACTTACTCTTTTACATGCTTATAGTGAGTCATCTAAATTCCCCCCAAATGAAGTGCCTCTTCATTGAAATGTGGGCAACTAGGAAAAAAACAAGTGCAAACAAGGTCAAAAAAATGTTGGGAAATTGCTGTGAATGTGGTAATGTGCTTAACATACTCTAGTACTCATTGCCCCACAAGTCATAAAAATTTAACAATTATTTCCCATATTATTATTATTAGTAGTAGTAGTAGTAATAGTAATAGGAGGAGGAGGAGTAGTATACTGTCACAAAATTCTAGAGAAATGATGTTTTGGTTAAAAAGTAGACCATCTAAAGTTAAAGCTATCCTGTAAACACATATCTTTTAGCAGCAATCTTAGAAGGGGTAGTATTGCTTATTAGATAATGATTCTTCTTTTGAGAATACATTCTTTAAAATATTTAGATCTGGCTATTAGCTTTCAAATGATAAATATATTATGTGTGGCCTTTTTAGAATTAAGTAAATATGTATAATTCATTTATTGCTTTAGAAAAATATATTTTCAAAGCATCTTATGGTGAAAGAAAATAGATGCTAAAATATCTATAATTTTTTCTATTGGAAAAAATCAAATATTCTTAACTTGAGATTAATTGTTTTGTTTGAAACAAAAGTTTGAACATCTGCAGTTTCCAATGTCCAATCGATACCTCATAACTATATTAATTAGAAATAAGAAAACAATTGCAAATGATCTCAGAGAATCATACAAAGACCTGTGTGCATGTCTGTTTGCATGAATTTGAAGCTCACTCAAACTCTACTACAAAGCCACAGTAAGAAAAACAGCATGGTATTGGCACAAAAACAGACACATAGACCAATGGAGCAGAATACAAGATTCAGAAACAGACCCACGTGCTTACAGTCAATTGACTTTTGACAAAGGAGCCAAAAATATACACTGGAAAAAAGATAGCCTCTTCAACAAGTGGTGTTGGCAAAACTGGTTAACCATATGCAGGAAAATGGAAATAAACCCCACTTTCTCAACCTGCACAAGAGTCAATTTAAGGTGGATCAAAGACCTGGAAGTCAGGCCAGAGACCTTGCAGCTACTTGAAGAGGGCATAGGCCCAACACTTCAATATATAGGCACACATAAAAACTTTCTCACAAGACCCCCAAAGCACAAACAACTCAAAGGAAGATCAATACATGGAATTGCATTAAACTGAAGAGCTTCTGTGTAGCAAAGGAAACTATCAAGAACCTCCACAGAGAGCCCACAAACTGGGAGAAAATTTTTGCCAGCTACTCTTCTGATAAAGGACTAATATCTAGGATATACAGAGAACTCAAGAAAATCACAGCTAATAAAACAAATAACCCAATCAAAAAATGTGGAAAGGATCTAAATAGACACCTCAGGAAAGAACAAATACAAATGACCAATAAATGTATGAGGAAATGTTCAACATCATTAGCAATCAAAGAGATGCAAATCAAAACTACCTTGAGATTTCACCTAACCCCAATCAGAGTGGCAATCATAAAAAACATGAACAACAATAAATGCTGGCGAGGGTGTGGAGAAGTAGGAACCCTAATACATTGCTGGTGGGATTGCAAACTAGTGCAACCACTTTGGAAAACAGTATGGAGGATCCTCAGATGAATGGGAATAAACCTACCATATGATCCAGCAATATCACTTCTGGGTATCTACCCAAAAGAATGGAAACCAAACTCTCAGACCAATGCATGTGTATCTATGTTTATAGCTGCACAATCCACAACTGCCAAACTACAGAAACAGCCAAGATGTCCATCATCAACAGATGAATGAATTACAAAACCATGGGATCTGTACACAATGGAATTTTACTCAGCCATAAAGAAGAACAAAATCATGTTATTTGCAGGGAAATGGATGCAAATGGAAAACATTATATTAAGTGAGACTAGTCAGTCACAAAGAGTAAAAAGGCATATGTCCTCATAAATATGCCGATGCTAGGGAGAAGATGGGGCATAAGAGGGACTCCAGATGAAAAAGGAGATAAGAAAAGAAGTTGACTTAACTGAAGGTGATGGACTGGGTGGGGGGACACTAATGCACATGAGTTACTTTCACAAATATATCAAAGTCAATCACTAAACTGAACTTGAGAAGGAGGTAGTGCAAGGGAGTGGGATGGGAATTGGGGAAGGGGTTAAAAGAGAAATGTGTGTATATATGCCTTTATCAGTTTTTACCTAACAAAGATGTATGATTACAATGCCCCAATTAATAAAAATAAATAAATAAAAAATGTGTAATTACAATACACAAATAAAAGTATACAAATGTCATTTGTCCTTTATTCATAAATAAAATTAAATCCAACTCTAGGGTACTTGTGATTGAAATTTATATTCTTTTTCCATTTATACTCCTTGTTAGATTATTACTCACACCCACAGAAAAATTGTGGATATGCTCCCAAAATATGGATTTTTATTTTGTATTGTGAACAAGTAATATTTTAAAATATGGTTATAATCCGTATGTAATACAGATTATAAAACATCAAAAAGATGTTTTGGAGGATGATATATATATTTTAAAGTATTTTATTTTATAGTACATTCTGTTATTTACTCTTTTGCATCAGAGACATTATCATTAAAATATCTAAATAAAATTGTTATCTTACTTTCAGTTTCATTACTGATAAAATGTTAAGACAGATATGCATGCATCCTAACTAAAATATTTCCTCAGGCTCATATATGAAAGTATTTAGGGAATTTCAAAGCTTTATCCAAATATGTTTTTATATTATTTGCTATACTTATTAAGTTTCAGATTATTCTATTTAGAGCAACTTCTTATTACTTGTTCATAGTGTTTATCTTAAAAAATAAATCTCCACTTTTACCTAAAATCTTTCTAAATTTAATAACTGTAAAGCACACACGTAAATTTACAAGGTTTAATTTTTTTACTTATTTTTCACAGTGTTGGGGATCAAACTCAGGTCATTTCACATGCTAAGTGCATGCTTTTTCTGTAAGCAACATGGACCCAAAAAACTCCAAAATCTTCTTAAAAATAGGATTATTGTATCTTGGTAATTCCCTTACTCTTAAATGCCATTTAAAAATCTTGATCTTTGTCAGGTCAATGTTAAAATTAATGAAAATCATATGACTATTTATCATGCTCTTATTGTCTCAAATATGTGTTATTAAATTTTGTTCAGTTTGGGAATAACATATTGATGTTTTTGTAATACTCTTCATCCATAATTCATTATTTCCTGTTTACATCATTCATCTTTTGTTATTGTTATTGTTATACTTACTTTATTGTTGTTTTGCCCAATATTTCAGACAAATTCATCCTCATTAAATAGGAAATAAAATGAAAATTCCCAATGATTATTGAAAAAATGGATGCAAATTGCTTTCCTAAAATAATGACTATGCTTCTTTGTGCCCTAATCTTCCACTCTGTCACATCTAGGAAATCCCCTAGTATTCATGAGAGTAAAATAAATTACTTACATCTTTCAGCTTCTTTACAATATGCACCTATTAGCAACTTTTTAAGTACACTTGATTTTATACTATTCATATATAATATTGCATAAAGAAGTAATTGAAAACTGGGGATACAATTAATCTTGTATTTCTCAATGCACAATTTAAAGGAAAAATATGTAATGGCAGTAACATCTGTGATAGTTATGAAAAAGCATCATTATCAGTGAAAAAGAAATTACATCCTAATAAATCTTGATAATAAAATTAAAAATTTAAATATTAAATAAAATGAATTACACTCATTGATAAGGTACATCATTGGATAACATTATACCAGGTTAGTGACCACTCAGAGAGATATTAATTGATTTATTGATTGAGATATTGATTGATTGATTGATGGAATAGGGGGACTAGATACAATCTCACTGAGCAACATACCCAGTCCTTTTCATTTTATTTTGAGACAGGGTCTTGCTAAGCTGACCAGGTTGGCATTGAACTTGTTATCCTCCTGCTTCAGTCTTCTAAGTAGTTGGGATTCCAGGTGTACACCACTATGCCTAGCTAATTTTACTTTTAGAATCTCACATAAGTAATTCATTATATATTCAAATTATCATCTACTGCATTTATTTAGAGTTCTTTTTGCTTCTAGAAATAAACTTTACAAATTTATGTTGGCATTAATACACTTATGTGAAAGTTTATTTTATATAATTTTCTAAATTATATGCTCTTTTATAATACTATTTTCAATATTGTATGCTCTTTTATAATACTATTTTCAATATCCATATATTAAATTGAATTGGAAAACATCAGATTTTAAATATTATGAGCAAAATTTATCAATCTTTTTAATATACTTGACTCTCTCATATATATCCTACAGTTACTAATACAAATGCACAAACAAACACGCACACCCATATATACACACACACATATACACACACATACACATACACACATTCATATGAAGCCAAGGATTGTTGTTTATACATATTTTAAATTCTCAGATTTCCTTCAGTACATCTTAATAAAGATTTCTTATATTTTTTATATATCATTTTATGAATACTCAAATGTACTGACTCATAAATGGACTACAGGCTCTTGATGCAGACAATTTATTGCTTACTACCAAAATTTATTTTCATACAATCTGCCTGTTTTGGGCGTGAAAGCTGTAGCTCCTTTCATTATTCTTCAGTACTTTGTCTCCATGATCTAATTTTGACTGCTCAGCAAGCTGTTCTTTCCATGTATAGCTAATTGCTTTACCCTTAAATTAAATGGCAATTCAAACCATTCCTTCAAATCACATCTTACTAAGAGGCAGTATTTCAGAGGAGAAAGGGTAAACAGACAGTATTGATGAACTATCTCTTCCTTAATATTAGCTTCAGGGTATGAAGTAAGCAGCTCACCAAGGAAATTTGAGTTAGTACGGAAGGGAGTTGTAAACGTGTATTATTTTAAGAGCATTTATATTAGTATATCTCTATATATTTTATAACTCTTTTTTCTACATGTTTATATACAAAAGAATTATAAACTAAATATATTTTAAGTTATCTTTTAGCAAAGCAATTAGATATTTCAAAAATTATAGACACCCAGATTAGTTAGATTAGTTAGAATGTACATACTCTTCTTTTAAATTATCACAATGTTGTTATACAAAATACTCAACTAGGCAGTTCAGTTGATAAAATAAGAATAAAGCAAATGATTTTCTTCTATGGGGAAAGATAATATTTTGGGAAGTGTGGGTAAGCTATACAATTTAGAAATGAAAATGTAGTGTGATTTATTACTTTGCTATTTCAAAAAACAAAAATGACAACAATAATGAAATCATGGCCAGAACAAATAGGCAGGTGAAGAATATATGTTCATAGTTAATGTTCAAGAAAACATGATAGATGAGCTGGGCGAGGTGGCACACGCTTGTAATCCCAGTATTTAGGAGCCTGAGACAGGAGGATCACAGGTTCACGGCCTCACTCAACTACTGAGTGAGGCCCTCTGCAACTTAAACCCCATTTCAAAATAAAGAAAAATATGGCTGGGGGTATAGCTCAGAGGTAGAATACCCCTGGATTCAATCCCCAGTACTGAAAAAAAAAAGAAAGAAAGAAAACGTGATGATTAACATTTGAGAAGGTTTTGAAGAGAATAAACTATCCATTTGATGGGAGGATTCCATTTCTGTCAAAACATGCTATTATTAATAAAAATGAAAGTATGAAAATATATGCTATATTTGAAATTAGCAAATATGCATGGACATTAAAGATGAAATATCAGGGATAGTAGGAGTCTCAGTTGGTTAGTGATGGATAATAAAATTAAAGAGGGTAGGACTGGCAATTGAATATGTACACAAATAGATCAACCAAAATAAAAATGACAAACCTGCAACACCTTCACCATCATCAAACATAGGAAGTGTGATCTTTTCTCAAAAGATGATAGGGAGTCACTAAATGTATTTAGCCAAGAAATGAGAATCTTCTGCAGGGTTAATAATAAAACTAGTGTATGTCTGTGTTACGGCAGTGTTGTCTAATGTCTGTCCAGTTTTGCCTTTCTCCTCTTCTATGTCCAGCTCCATAGTCCATGGAGGCACGTCAGTTCCCTGGTTGATGTTTGGATCAAAGAGGTGAAAAGGTAGACTCCAGCCTCTTACATGTGATTAGTAATTGAACTAACATTAAGTAAATGATTTTTATTAATGTAGTTAAAGAGCCACTGAAAAAGATAATATTAAAAAGTTTATTATTTCAGTTTATACTTGATATAGCTATGCAGTATATGTTTACCTGGAATGACATTATTTTATTTTTATACTTTTATTGGTGCAATGTAATTCTATATCATAGTGAGATTTGAAGTAATACAAACATACATCCATACAGCTTTTGGAGTATTTTCCTCCACATCCTACCTGCTCCCCCACTGCACCTTCCCATACATATTGGTGAAATTGATAATGACTCATGGGTATAGGGTTATTTGAATTGTTCCTTTTCTTAAGCCTTTTTTTCCCTTACCTCCTCCCCCATTCCACTTCAGCTATTCTACTGGTCTCTCTCCTCATTGTCCGTGATGTTAACATTGGTATTTAAATATCTGCTCAATTCTCCTTAAGGGTTTAGTATTTCCAAAACCTTCTCAAAAAAAAAATAAAAAAATAAAAAAGAAAGAAAGAAACATTTAAAAAAGCATATAAAGAGCACTATTTTCTGTAGGTATTTTTTAAATCTGATGATACATGTTCAGCTTGCTTTCATGGATGGGATCCTACTAGAAAATGAAAGTTTTTATTGGCTAGTAGGAAAGGGAGCTTTATAGAAAAGAAAAATATTGGCCAAATAATATTTGAATAAATTAAAATTTAGTTCCTTAATTTAAACTTTACCGGGCCAAGTTCATTTTTCTTGTTACCATTAAATGCAATTATATATATACATATATATGTATATATATAATGATCAACCATTTTTTGTGCAAACAGAAAATATCATAAAAGGTCATTTTAAAACCTGTTTTAACTATGTTGGCTCATTTATAATGTCTATTATTATATGGTACATCTTAATTAGTACACTTTATACTACCAGCTATAAAATTGTGTGTAGAAGTGGTAGATTTTCAATTTATTTTAAAAGTATGATGGCAAGATAGAACCAATATATCCTTTAGTGGGTGAGTGGATATTTAACCTGATATACATTCAGAGAATAAATAAATGTATTCAGAACTAAAAATAAATTAGCTATCAAACCATAAAAAGGCATGCACTTAAATATATACTACTAAGTGAAGGAAGTCAATAAAAAAGTGTACAAACTGTCCACTTTTTAACTATATGAAATTCATACGAATTTGGAGAAGTGGCAAAGCTATGTAAACAGTTAAAAAAGTGAGTGGTTGTCAAGGAGAGGGAAGGATGAATGAATCTTAGGCAGTGAAATTTCTCTGTCTGATACTATAATGATAGAGACATGACATTATACATTTGTCCCAAACCGTAAAATGTAAACTATCAACAGTTAACCTTAATGTAAACTGTGGACTCTGAAGTTGGGTGTAATCCCAATACTTGGGAGGATGAGACAGGAGGATCGCAGATGTGAAGACAGCCTCAGTAAGTAATGAGACTCTCGTCATCCCAGAAAGGTCCTACTTCAAAATAAAAATAAAGCCAGGAGTGGTAATCCCAGTACTTGGGAGGCTGAGACAGGAGGATGTGAGTTCGTAGCCAGCCTCAGCTATTTAGTAAGGCCTTGGAGACTTAGTGAGACCCTGTTTCAAAATAAAGAATAAAATAGGGCTAGGAGCCTGAGCTACTTAGTGAGGCCCTCCACAACTTAATTAGACTATATTTCAAAATAAAGAATAAAATAGGGCTGGGGGTGTAGCTCAGAGGTAAAATGCCCCTGAGTTCCATTCCCAGTACTGCTAAATAAATAAATATGAAATAGCACTGGGGTGTAGTTAATATGTCGATGTAAATTCAGTTGCTACAAATATGCCAATTAAATACAATTAGCGGGAAATTGTAAACAGGAGTCTGGAAAGGGAATGTATGGAAAAATCTCCATGCCTTCCTTGTGGTGAGCTTAAATTTGTTCTAAGAAATTAAGGTCTACATAAAAGGAAAAAATGCAGTAATGCTTTAATACATGCCTAGGAATTTTTGATATGCCTGAGATAATTGAAGTTTCTATAAAAAACAATGTTTATGCTTTCATATTCTTTAGCACATACTACGTGATAACTGATAAACATGCATGTCCTAAATGTCTTCAGTCTTCTGTTTTTCTATGATGGAACTCATCACAGATATATATCACACCTTTATTTAGGAAAATATTTCTATCTCAAATAAACCTTTCTTCACAACTGAGCTATTCAATACAACATATCACAGATTAGTATATAAAAATCCTATACAGTTTTGTTTTGTATTGTTTTCCAATGAGCCCAGAGAAGCAGGACATTGTTCCTGTCATTTTTCAAGAACCTCAGGTAGTTTTGAATTTAGCATTCCATGTAACTTATATCAGTAAATCAATTTCTGTGAAATTAAATAGAAGCAAAGTATATTTAAGTCTTTACTTCATGGATTTTTTAAAACAGAAATTTCAACTTGAGAAAAATATTTGTTTTTATTTTATTATATCAAAACAAAAAATATTCTATTTTAATATTCATTTATAAAAATTTTTAATTTATCTTTGGAGTACAAGTGAATAAAGAAGCAAAAACATAGCTTTCATGAAAGTTATGAACATTGAGAATATTTTTTGATTCCATAAAATGAAAACAATAGATATTATAGTGAAAATATCTATTTCTTTCCAGAAGAAATTAAGTAAAATATTTTTATTAATATATAATTACCAACAATGTAAATAAATCATTTTAAGACATTTTCAGAAAATGTGAAAAAATCAGTAGGTGATTAAACTTCATTTACATCATAAATGCAGTGTGTACTTGTCTGCATTGATTATGGAAAACCAGCTCTGTAAAACTTTGAGTGAAAAAGTTAACAGCTGACAAATAGAAACAAGATTATTATTGGAAGGAACCATGGTTGGTGTATATATGACTTTTCCTCTGCCACATATTCCACCCCTCCCCATGGGCCTATCAAGAATTACTTAAAGAAACTAGACCAAAGCCCCCATATGACCTTAGGAATTAGAGACTAGAGATATGTTTATGCCAACTTTAACTTATATCACCTGATAAAACAAATAGAGGTGAAAGGGATTCAAGTTGCTTAGCTATGTCATTGACTATTCAGCTTCTGTTAGATTCACCATTTTTGATTTAATAAATAATGCTCACTTACCATTCCTCTAGATTTCCTCAAACTCTTCATTTTTTTTCACATATGGTCCAAAATAATAATTATAAAAAGCTAATACAGTAATATAAGTTTACTATGAATATAACTACAGAAAAGTCCAATAGTTGACACAGAATTCCCATTTGATATTATCCTTTATAAAGGACCTTTAGAAAAAATAAAGATGAGAGACACAAAAAGAAGTAACTGCTTCTGTCTAGGTGTACTAAACATTTATAACAATTGTATCATTCAGATGTGCATTATAACACAAAATGATACTATATTCAAAGTTTAGTTTGAAATCTCCACAAAGATGTTTAACCTGGTGGTATTCATATATTCTGTCTATCCTATCTATCTATCTATCTATCTATCTATCTATCTATCTATCTATCTATCTATCATCTATCTATCTAATCTATCATCTATCTCTATTTACCTATATAAAATAATATAATGATAGACCTTGGACTGTTTTGGAGTAAGAAAGATGAAGTACATTTTAAAATAATCCATATCCTGAAAATGAACATTTTCTCTATTATGACTTATTTACTGTTTCATCTATATCTGGCAGTGAAACACATCATTGTGTTTATGTAATAAAATAGACTAGTTTGGGGGAGAAAAGTGAATTAAGGAAGAAAACAGTTTGGATAACACTATAGCAATAAATTAAGTTGTTACTATCAATTTCTACTAAAATGTATAAGGAAGAAGAGAGGGGAGTGAGGTGTGACGTCAAGGGAAATACATCAATAGTTGTGTGTATGGATGTTTAAATCATATTGAACCTCATTATGATGTAGTACAATTGCAATGCACAAATAAAAGTATAAAAGAGAAAATATGTAAGTTTTCTATTCATGTATAAGTAAAAACTGACTGAAAAATTTACATAGTGAAAATTAAGAAATGGAATCTAGGTCCGATATTGTAACAAGACAATATTTTTAGAGCCAGATTCAAAATTTAAGTCTGGAACATATAAATTATTCAACTTTCTAGGCCTCACTATTCTCCTCCAAAATATGAGATAAATGATATTTAGGTGGATCTTACGTGGAGTGAATGAAATATTTCACTTGATGCATTCCCCAGAGTGTTCGATACAGTTGGTGTTCAAAATAGAAGCTACTTTTGTTTTTATAATTGTTATGATTCGTAAACTTCCAAAGTCATTATTTTTGTTCCGTAACTTAGCAGGTGATGAGCAGAGAACCTTAATAATTTTATACAACTGTATTCTCTTGATATCCAATCTAAAATAAATTATTCTAATGAATGAACCAAAGGAACTGGAGAAAGAGCACTTTGGGCATTTATATCTGCTTTTCTGAACTTTTTTCAACCATGGAAACTATTCAACAAACCTATCTTACTGCATTTATCAACTATGTTCATGTATTTTATTATAATATTATCTGATTATTTTGTCCATCCCGTAGTGATTAAATTTTCAATAATATCCTAGAACCAACATACTATTAAACAGTATTGGATATTGTTTCTTAGTTATTTCAAAAAATGATAATTGTAATGAGTCCCTATATGGAATATTATTTATCTAAAAATTGAACTCATAATGAGTATCTGCTTATTTCTAGTTCTTGACTATTAAATAATTGGTGGGACACTGAAGTTGATCAAGTACGAAATGAAAACACACAACAAGGACAAAAAGATTGTACCAGTAATAAAGAAAACACATAACAACGCTTTTCCTCAGTTTTCTTTATTACAACAATGGAGACACAGAGATACATAAAATAAAATGACATTTAATATACTATGAAACACATGCATAGGATTACACATTGTGCTGGATATTAATGTTGAGGGTTTTAAATAAGAGATGATACACTGAGGACAAAACACTCATAACATGTACATATTTTTCAATAAAATAATCCATGATGAAAACAAATGCAATTAAAGTGATCAAAAATAGTTATTTTAAAACAGAAGTGTTATACATAAAATTAATGTAAGATATGATAAAATATTTTTGAAATATGAATTGTGGATGTTATTTAAAACAGTAATTTTAATTGATTACTTTTAGAAAAAACTGATTGAGAGACTTATTTCATAGACCATCTAGTATAGTATAATTATTATTAAAATTATGCAATGCCTTACTATTGCCCCATATTTATAATGTATAACTTTACATTTTATTACCTAAGTGCAATGATAAAGAATAAATGAATTAATCTGAACATAAACAATTTAAGAAAGTTTGCAATATACCGAGATATAACAACAAACAGATTCACACTTAAACTTTAGTTCTACCTGCATGAAGGTGTTTTTACAAAGTAGATAATAATATTCTATAAATGATGGATGTCAAATGCAGTTTCGACTGTCTAAGATGCACTAAAGAACACTTAAACACATGGATCTTTATATCCCTTGGGTATATTTCCCTCAGTTTTACCAAGTATTGGTAAATAGATGTGATAAAAATTATGATCTATTTGTAACATTTACTGACAGCAATTTTAGGCTGGAAATTAGTTAAGAGCAAGGGAAGATGGAAAATTACTACATGGCTGCCATTTTTGCTACATGGTTCACAAACCTGGATACAAAACTAAGAAGATACAACTAATGGTATTTGGAAAACAAAGTATTGCTATCAAACTCATTATTGTCTTATATCAGAAAAATTAAATTATATTTAAACTGAATAAATTGTTTGTTTATATAAATATACAGATTATGATTTGTATGTATGTAATAATTTTTAAAGAAATTTTAAAAAGAGGAAGCTCACTTAATTTGAAGTTATTAAAAATTATTCAAAGATCATTATATTATACCTTACATATATGAACCATAATAAATCACATAAAATTACATACTTAGTTATATCCTTTGTCATCCTGTATGTTCATTAGAAGAAATCATAATAATATAAAGTTATAAATGAAAATATTTAATTCAGGTAACATCCTAAATGATTTCTTTAAAACTCTTAATACTTCTATTATAGCCAAAATTAAACAATGTTGTGAGACTCAAAATTTGTTTTTGAAACAAATTTTAAAACTTGAAGATAATTTTACATTATATTATTATACATAATATTGTCTATTATTCCTTGAAAACCAGAACCAATCATAGTTCTCTATTATACTGGTGTCTTGAATTGCCAAAATTATTTATTATTTAAAATCTTATTTCTCTACTCTTTGTCTAAGTTTACCATATTAATAATTAAAACAGTTTTTATGGGTCTAACAGAGTTCATCCAGATTCAAAATTACATGACTAAATTAATTCATACACAATATATCTTGCTGAATATAAATGAATAATCGTAACTCAAACTATTCATAATTTATATAACTTAGAATTGTTTTACTTCAGTTTAATTTAAATTGAACCTTAACACCTACCAATAATGACTCCGAAAAGACTCTAAGTCTTTTATAATTTTATAAAATTATGCTTAGGTCTAATGACCAATGGTGCTAGCATAGACAGAATGAAAAAATGACACTTTAACTAAGGTTCTTCCATGTAAGAAATTTCATGGGGAAAAAATATACTGTTCACATATTTAAAGCATGGTAGGGTATGTTTGGTCCTTAAAATGACCTGATAAGTAATCATAGAGTTCTTATTGGGATAGAGAGGCCATTAAGATTGGTAAGTAGAGGAAGAATATAGTGTAGGGGAGGGTTCAGTGGAGAGAAAAGGAAGTATGTTGAAATATGTAGAAAAGTTATCTTGATATTCCTCATAAAATAATGGTGATTATTTTTCATGCATAAGAAAATCAACTTAGCTCTGTAATTGGAATAATAGGGTAAGAACAAACTTATGAAACACTTCAGCATTGAAAAAATATGTATATATATGTATAATTTCAGTAGAAAGCAAAAAGTTTGGAAAAGATAAAAGAGAATCCACTACTAAATGGAGGCCTATCCTTACACTTCACAATATGGATTTTGCAGATTTTTTTTTTTCGGTACTGGGGATTGAACTCAGGGGCATTCTACGTCCAAGCTATACCCCTGGCTCTATTTTTTATTCTTTATTTTGAAACAGGGTCTCATTAAGTTGCGGAGTGCCTCACTAGGTAGCTGAGGCTGGCCGTGGAACCTGGATCCTCTGGTCTCAGCCTCCCAAATGCTGGGATTACAAGTGTGTGCCACCATGCCTGGCTTGTAGATATTTTTTAAAGCAGAGAATGCATTTGTGTAATGAAACAATGTTTTTGGTAAATTAATCTCAAAGGTCAGAACCCAATCATTTGATTTACCAAGTAAGCTAAGTCAATTTTATGCACACATGCAAATCTGTTTGTTTCCTAATTGTCCGAAATAAGTAGTAAAAATCACTTGCCAGGATATGGTTACAAGTGAAAATCACAAACAGTATCCTCATTTTCAAATGATGGAAATGCAGAAGTGAATATCATTCATGTTATGTGCTCAAATTGAGCTTCCTTTGTAAACTGGAATCTAGTACCATCTTTTTCTTATCTCAATTTCTTTTCCTTAAAGTAGTGACTAAAATATTTCTTTCTTTCTCCCAGACACTTGCAAAGATGCTAACTCTCAGATGTCCTGAAAATGCAGTAAATAACTACATATGTTATTGGAACAGCAGCACTGAGTGCAAGCTCAAAATACAATCTGAATACACGGAATTGAGTGCAATATTTTAAACATAGTTAAATTTAATTACTCTGTGCTCATTGCAAAGAGATATTTTTGTTTAATGAAAAAATTAATTGGTATTCAAATTTAAAAGAAGAAACTATTCATATATATTCCTTCAAACATATCATTTAAAGTTAAATAGCTTGAGTGATACACATCTAATATAAGAAGATAGTATGTTTATGTTCTATGTAACTGGTAGACACTATAGATGTTGGAAATATTCATAAATCTGGAAGTTTACATTAAAGAGTAACAATAAAAAGCAATAGAAGTGGTACACAATTATGTTTAACATATGATTTATATTAAGCATGGCCATAGATATTAAGTTATGTTTGAAAAATAATCACATGGAAAAAGACTAGATGTAACAAATGCTTAAGTTCCAAGTACAACTGACATGATATTTAACAAGGTCAACTTTAGAAATTAAAAGGATCTTTAGAGTAAGGCATGTTATTGAGTTAATGGGTAGCTGGCTTAAACAGTTCTGAGTTTCCTTCAATGACATTTCTGATAAATTACCCACACAAAAGGTTGACAATTTGAGAAAGGGGAAGAAGATTAACTGTTCATGGATGAACATACATGCATAATTAATTAGAATTAAGAAAATCTTTGATTTGTTGATTAGCCTTGTTATTACTATTTGTTTTTACATTACAGAGCATAAAATGAAATAATCACATGATACAACACCACTAAAACATGCAAGATAAACTTATAGCTATAATGAAAGAAAACCCAGCAGCATTCAGCTGCCATGAATGGCTTCCATTTTCACCTTTATTCGCTTCACAGCATTTATCATCTGCACGATGAAAATAGTTTTTGAAGATAGAATAGGAATAAAATAATTAAAGATAAATGGTAAATTTACAAATATGAAAGTAAAAAAAAGAAAGTGACAGTAGGAAAGAAAAAAAGAGAAAATAATTAATGCAATATTTATACATAGTCATTACCAATTACCTAGAATGAGAATAAATTACTATGACACAAGACAAAGAATGATTAAAATATGATATTTCTAAATAAGTGCCACATACCAAGAACTTAGATGAGGGTCAGTATCAGTAATATTTATTTTAAAGTATGAGGTCATGATGTTTCACAATGTTTGATGATGACTTTTTTACCATAATTTTTAGAACACATATTTTAAAAAATCAGTTATATTTTAAATAATACATAAACTCTCAAGAAATATAAGTAAAGAGTACCTATTTATATAATGAACATTTGTAAAAATAAACTCTAGGAACATTTATTCAATTGATCATGGTTACACTCTTTGTATTGACCATGCACTTGAATGTAATATTGTGTTTTCTGATGGTGTTGAATTATTCAGCCATATAAGTTTAGTATTGCTTTGGGCTATAGTGAAGGTCATCAAAATAATTTTACTTTATAGTTCATTAGAAGTACAATTAAAAAACACATGAAAATGCCAATTAACTAAGTTTGTTACATAGTAGCAGTATATATCTTAGTGATCCATGCAGTTTCTTCCTTGTCTTGTCAAAAATGAAGAGCTATTATGTATGTATTACAAATTTTCAGATGACTGAATTACTTTGCCATCAGAAATTTTAAAATGTATGAACAGAATTGTCACCAAATTTTATGGATGGTCAAAATTACATGTCTTCACTTTAAAACAGCAGCAAGAAAGCAGTTACTAAAAGATAGTAAGGTCTTTCTTTGGTTAAAAACAAATAATATCAAACATATTGTAACCCAAGAGAATCAGAGACTTTTTTCAAAATAAATTTATCTCTGAGGATTCTTCCAATTATATGAAATTACATAAAACAATTTGGTAGTGTTTTAGTCATTGCAATTATAAACTAATAAAGTGATGCCTTTTTTTTCAGCCTCTAGTTCCATAGGTATTTTCAAAATCACTTGAATAACAATTTGACACAGCTACTCATATTATTATTCTTTATAAATTACAAAGTTGCACCATATGAATATTATGAAAACAACATGATTGTTTTTTTCAAACTCTATCTATGTAAATAAAAAGGCACATCTTTCAAAATAAACAAGTCATTAATAAGAAGTAGAAATATAAATATATTCATAATTTCAGCTGGGCATGGTGGCTGAAATCCCAGCATTTGGGAGGTTGAGACTGGAAGATCCGGGTTCGCGACCAGCCTCAGTTTCCTAGTGAGGCACTCTGCAACTTAGTGAGACTGTGTTCAAAATAAAGAATAAAAAATAGGGTTGTGGGTGTAGCTCAGAGGTAGAATGCCCCTGAGTTCAATCCCCAGTACCGCAAACAAAACAAAAAAAAGAAAATAATTTCACCATTTTTTTTTTAAAAAACACAGTCAGAAACTTTGGGAAAATGTGGTTATCTACTTAGATCAATATACAGAAAAATATTTTCAGAATATAAGATGAGCAGATTATTAAAAAAATAGTACTTTAGTTCAATAAATAAATGCACCCTATATGGCCCATTATTTATATGTTAAATATTTCTTAATGCATGTAAGTAATGGATTTTTAAATTTAAAATATACATAAAATTTAGTAGGACAGTCTACAATGCATGCTATTCAAAAATAAATTAAAATCATATCAACCTTTCAACTTTATATCTTCTCTAACAAATATAAAGACAAGATATAGTAGTTTATGATAAATAACTTATTTCAGATATGTTTAAATTTATTATTTTACTTTTAAATGGAAAATAATTTATACAGTTATAAAAGTAGTTGTGATGAAACATATAAAAACCATTTTTTTCCTGTATTATTAAAAGATACAATACTATCTCTATAGTATTTTGTGCATTAAATGGCTTGTAGATTCACCATCATCTTTATAGTTGGCTCATGAAACCCACATCTAAATTGAAGAATAGTCAATCTATAAGTGCTTGTCTTTTATATGACTTTCCATGAGGCTTTTACAATCAATGGGTTCAGTCAGTTAATTAGACAGTATTCTGTGATATATTTATAATGACAACACCTCCTCCACCCTGGCATTTCCCATAGGTTGCCATGGCTTTTTAGCATCTATATAGTTGATAAGATACACATGACCTGCTACTTTCTGGGAGAGCTTCATCTGTATTTTCCTTTGTGTGACTTCCCCTGACTACTTGATCAGTTCCATCAGCTGTGAACCACTCTCTATCCTTTATCGTATGCTGACTTTTCTTTCTCCCCTGTCTACAGTCAGAGAAAAAACTTGAAAGCATTAAACTAGGAATCTAAAAGCTTTTAATCTCACATTTAATCCTCCACCCATTTCTGACTAATTTCTCCCTAAACCACTTTAGCAAAACTGTGTGCAATCAGAACAGTCCACATCTCTTTCAGTTCAGTTTCTGTCAGCAAAATTTGACACTTACACCTTTTCTCCTTCAAATATGAATACCTCTTAACTCACAAGCTACTGCACTCTTGAGCCTTTCTAATAATTCTACAACATTTTAATCTCTTTGAGGGGGAGGGAGATTTTTCTTGAATAACAGTTCCTGGGTACTCAGGTCTTGACCTCCTACTTTCAGTAAGTCAAGAACACTTGTGAGCATCTATGCTATACTGATCACCGTGTAGTGCTGGGGAAAGAGCAACGAACTTCATAGACAGCAACCTCTCTTCAGAGAGCTAAGACACTATCTTGTTGGGTAGGCTTATCCTCATCAGAGTTCCTTCACCCATTAAGACTCACAGCCGTGTCACTGTGGCTGTCTCTTCATAACAATACCTACATATCTAACAATGACTTGCACCAAACTGGTAATATGGCTTTGGTCTTCATTCTTTTTTTTTTTTTTTTTTTTTTTTGCAGTACTAGGGATTGAACTCAGGGACGTTCTACCTCCGAGCTACATCCCCAGTCCTATTTTTTATTCTTTATTTTGAAACCGGGTCTCACTAAATTGTGGAGTGCCTCACTAGGTAGCTGAGGCTGGCCACGAACCCGGATCCTCCGGTCTCAGCCTTCCGAATGCTAGGATTACACGCATGCGCCACCACACCCATCTGGTCCTCATTCTTAACAACAACAACAAAAAATTGTTCCTCCAACAAAATTCTTGAGAAATGCCACCAACCATACCTAAGTCATTCAAGCAAGTGGTTGAGTGGTTATTATTCAACCTATCACAGAGGTGATGTTCATCTATACTTACAGGATGTCTAGCCTGTATTCACCCCTCTCAGTCTCCTAAGTCCTGGGATTTCAATCTTGTGCCACCATGCCTGGCTTATTTTTTTATTCTTGAAGTAGCATCTCACTATGTTGCTGAGGTTCTCACAAAGGTAATGAGGCTGGTTTTAAACCTGTAATCCTTCTATCTCAGCTTCCAAAGTACTGGGATTATAGGCATGAGCCACCATGCTTGGGACATGAATACATCTTATAGTTGTAATCATTATTTGGTATCCTAATTCAAATGTGTTTAGAGTATATGTATAACTGTATGTCTTGGCTACTTTTATGCATGTGTACCTATTGATTTACCTTGTGTGTTTTTTTTTTTTTTTAAGGAAAGCAACCTAATCCTAATTTTACGTCATAAATTCTACATCATAAATAAAAACCTACAATTTTTTTTATTCAACAAGTTCTTATAAAAATAGCAGACACTATGAGTATTTCATTAAGACATCTAAAATCCATTTTTTGCTATAAATTATTAAAATTTTGCCTTCCATTAGATAGAGTATTCACTTCCATTTATATCGGCATACAATGCTTGCATATAATTATTGTATAATTTTATACATGTATATAATGTGGGATGATTATACATGGCAATTAGAATTTCTATTTCCAAAATATTTATCATTTCTTTGTGTTGAGAATATGCAAAATTCTCTCTTCTAGTTCTTCATAAAATATATAATAATGTGAACTATACCATTAGAGCTTATGCCTTCGATGTAACTCTATTTTGATAACTATTAGTAAAAATTCATAATTTTGTCTAAATATAGGAGTGTTATTAAAGATTTAGGACAATGGAGCATATTTTTGTAGTTCTCTTTTTGATATTCTTATTTAGTTTGAGAACCATTTATATAATATTCCAGATTTTGTCAGAGAGTATGATTGTTACAAATATACATTATAATCGTATAAGTAATTATTGCCTTTTTAAACTAACAGAGACAAACAAGTGAATGGTAGCATATCCAACCACTGTTCCTTAGGTACATCATCTCAGAAGTAGATCAAATTGTCATAAGATAGTTCTGAACTTGAACCAATCACTTAACCTCTTCCAATCATACTTGTAAAATGAATCCCTCTTCCTTATCTAACTTACAATTAATAATAAAATGAGGTAGTGAATGCAGAAGTATTTTGTAAATTAAAAAGAAAATTTCATTATAATGTGCTATCTCTATTATGTCTAGAGGCTCTTAACTTCCCAAGTTCAAATTATAATTTGTAGATTTATTAATTTATATTAATAGTACAAAGCCACAATATTATCTTCCCACCTTACAATTAATAGTAATTATTTTCCAATCAAAAGACTAATTGTATAAAACCACTTTCAATTTAAAAAATCCTGATGTATGACATAACATATTCATAAGAAATGAGACTAAAATCAATTTTAAATTACAAGAGAGCTAAATAATATGATTAAACTGCTTTTCTAGTTTCAAAAATATTGTGTGCTAGATGGACATGGTAGCACACACTTATAATCCCAGTACTTGAATGGCTGAGATGGGAAAATCACAGGCTCAAGATTAGCCTCAGCAATAGTGAGACTTTCAGCAACCTAGGGAGACTCTGTTTCAAAACAAAAAATAAAAGGGCTGAGGGTTTAGCACAGAGCAGAAAACCTCTAGGTTCAATCTCCATTTAAAAAATAAATACTATGCACTAATAGTTATACTCAATAAGACTTAAATAAACCATGCTTTGTGAGTTAGTATGCTATTCTCATATATGTGACATACACATATGCCCTTATAAAATTTAAATACTGAAGATAATATTAAAGGAGGTATTAAACATACAGAGCCAACACAGCAACTGAATAACACAATTAAGTATCATTTTGAAGCAGGTTATATTGCTTCTTTACCTCTTGTGGACTTTGATAATATTAATAACATCATATCAACATTTATTGTTTTAAGCATGGTCACCTAACACATGTAGAATCCACTAGAATTGCACTAGTGTGAAAACACTTAAACATTTAGAGAATCTTGCTACATTATGATCCTCCTTAAAACTCTAGCTACGGATGTGTACATTTGTGACTATTTCTGACTCACTGTATGATTAATTGAATGTTTCTCAAATCAACTCCATTGATCAGGCATGGATAGGCTTAACTTTATCTTTGACCAAATCTATTGAGAATCATCCCAGCTCTCCCATGACTGACAGAGGGGTTGGTTTCTTTGCACAGGTTTCTTCTGATCGCAACAGAAATTTTTTTGAAATTTCATCATTAATTCTCAGCTCCTGTCATCTTCTCCTTCTGCTCATCTTTCCCCATCACTTCCACAACTAAGTCTATGAAACCATTTTTACAAAATAACCAATATCCCATGTCAAGAGTGTGTAAGAATCTTTGAATATGTCATATCTTAGAATCAAGATTAGAACCTAGAATTTACATTTTAGTTTATAAAATTGTATTTTGTTTATTAGGAAAAATTTCAGCAGTGTTATAAAAAGATGCTATCATACTTAGGTTTACTTAGGTTAAGAAAGGATATAGTTTTGCTTACCTTTAATAATGTTGGGCTTTGGTGGCATGCTGAACTCATAAACTGTTGGCTCAGAATATCCTAATCTGTTGGCAGCTGTGATTTGAACTTCATATCCCATTGTCCACTGTAGATGCTCCAGAATAATGTGATCTTTATTTCCCTGCACTTTCTTTTCTAACCACTGGTCTTCCTTATCTTTCTGTAAAGGAGATGAAAATATATTTTGTAAATATGGATATACTAAAGTTGGGATTTTTAAAATTTAATTTATCTTAGAATGGAAGAAATTCACCTATTTTTAAATGCACATGGATATATGAAATATCTATGTCAATGAAATCAGTATTCTAAGATTTGCCTATATAAAAAGGGATGTCTATATTTGTCAAAGAATGATAATTTTATAAGGAATGTTTGTTCATTCAGTAGTTTATTATTAACCTGCACTAATTTACTTCTTATTTCATATACATCAATTGTGTGTTTTTTTGTTTACTTTGTGATTATTAATAATAATCTGAACAGGAAAAATAAAATATGTAGAAAAACAGTAATATGTCCACTAAAATAATTGCCAGAGACAATTATTAAAGTTTGTTTGGTGAGGGGAAAGTGTCCTGGAAGTAAATTCTGAGTATTATACTACAGCTGATATCTTTTTACTCCTGCGATGTTTTATGACTCATAGTGAAATAGCAGAGAAGTAAAATTAGCATAGGAAAATTAAAAAATATTACCCTAGCTATAAACATTCTACCTTTAAAATTTATTTGCTTCTTATTCTAGAATAACAGTTTTGGATCATCCAATATTTTTATTGTTTTTTATTTTAAAAATATGATGAATACTGCAATTAATACAGAAAAATAAATTGGCATAAATTTAAATTAAAATATCCAAGCAATATGATCATTGGGTTGCACCATATGTTAACCATTTAAACATGGGCAAGTTCCTTAATCTTCCTGTCTTATTTCCCTCTTGTTTATAACAGAAATGTTATAGCTGCTGTTATCAGATTTCTTGAGAGAACAATGAGGGAAATTTAGTAATTGTGCATTCCATGGCCTATGGGTTTGTAGAAATTCACATAGTTGAATCTTGCTTCGGATCACAGTGGAGATTTGGGTTCCAGTCAGAATACAAGCCAAAAGTTGAGATTTGGCTTACTCAGGATAAAATTATTTTTCAGATAGATGAATTGACTTCATGTTCTTCAAGAGTCCTTTCAAAAAAAATCATTTCCGGAAATTGATCACTTTAGATGAAGCCTCTAATCCTTAAAAAATACATTTCTGAAAATGTAGCATTTGAGTTGAAACTTTTTGACAAGCACAAGACATGAAGAAACCTCTTCTCAATTAACAATCATTTAACTCTTAATTGTTGAAGCTCTTAGCATGGTAAATTTAAAATTAGTCCATTATTTTAGGCTGATGGTATGAGGAACCAAAGGGAGTTCTAATATTTCTAAAATATAAATCAATTTCCTTTTCATTCAACATTAGATAAGAAGGTATTTTAATCCCCTAATTGCTATTTCTAGGGAATAGGAAAAAAATTAAAGTAGGTGTTACCAGTACTCCCCTAGGCATGAAAAATCTCAATTAGACATTTGTAGAGTGTGTAATTTACAGAATTTAAATGCCCAGGGAATTATTTAAGATAACTAGTTGCAAAATGTTCCCCTAGGTAATTTAATGAGATGATTTTCTGAGTAGGGCTATTATTAATAAGCCAATTAAATGTTGAAGGGCAGCTAGTGAAAAAAATGGTCATTTTGTTTTGGTATAGCTTCTATGAAGCAATCCTTTTTGTCATAAAATATATAACCTCATATGACAATTAAGAACATTTCTTTATAGTGATGCTAAATTCTTAATATTGAATATAGGAAAATATTTCCTCCCAGTCTCCTTATATGGAGGAAGTCAGAGGAAAGGTGGAAGGAGTCACATATATATATATATAGTTGTAGAGGGTTTCCTTGATGTTTTTACTCATAACAATCTTTTAATTAATATAATAAAATAATGTATATGCAGATTATTTATAGATATATAAATACTATAAATATTTTAACACATGTATGTGGAAAAAAGATATCCTGAGACTTGTATGGTTCAGAAGATTTTAGCAAAAGCTTATACATTGTAATTCCTTTTCTTCAAGTTATCATAACTGATTTGAATAGCCTTAATTCTATGTCCTGACAATTGGAAAATTGCATAAGCTAAATCCTACATAGTCTTCCTAGCCTCTATTTTTTTTTTTCAGTATTGGGGATTGAACTCAGGGACATTCTACCTCCAAGCTCCACCCTCAGTCCTATTTTTTCTTTTTCTTTTTATTTTTTTTGCGGTACTGGGGATTGAATTCAGGGGCATTCTACCTCTGAGTTACATCCCTAGGCCTATTTTTTATTCTTTATTTTTGAAAGAGGGTCTCACTAAGTTGCAGAATGCCTCACTAGGTAGCTGAGGCTGGCCATGAACCCGGATCCTCCGGTCTCAGCCTTCCAAATGCTGGGATTACAAGCATGTGCCACCATGCCGGGCTTCCTAACCTCTATTAAGCACATACCCACAAAGCAAAATAAATCTATTTTTTCTGGTCACCACATTTTGCGTTCTCACATCTATATATACTTGGACATTGCATGGCACATTCTTTACAATTGATTTTAAATTGTCATTTTTCTCTTGTTCATTATTTCTCATAGTTATTAATCTTACAACTATTTGTAATTGTTTAACAAGGGCCAATTGCTTGATCCATTAATGCCTTTGTTCATTCAGACAACAAATAGTATATTTTATAATATGAATACAATATAAGTAAACTTACCCTTTCTTTCACAGCAAAAATAAAAAATACTTTATATCCTTTAATGTCCTTGCTATTCATTGTTCAGCAATATTCAAAAATTTTAAATGATTTATTTAAATGTGTTTCAATGTAAATACTAAAACATTATTAACCAGAAAGTTTCTCTCAACAAAGCTCAAAGTTATTTATTATTTTTTATTTCTTATCTTAACCCCCTTTTTGTCTTTCTATTCCAATTGACTATCACACAACTTCCTCTACTCCAAATGGCTTAAGAAGGTCAATTAAGACTTACAAACATATGCTACAACCATTGTCATTAGTCCCTAAAGTACCTTCCTCACAATTGATTTTATGCCACCAATTTTCTTTTGCCTTTCTCAGCTCAAGGAGCTTATTTAATGTGCCAACACTAAGTGATAGGTATGATCCCATAGCTATCATCAAATTAGAAAATTGCAAAAACTCATAGAAGCATGTAAAAACCTATTTATTAAATTATATGGAGTATATTGGCATTTCAAGTACAAAGCTGATGAGAAACACTCTATTTGAAATAACTTCTTGCATTTTGTCAAGTCTATTAAATTAGTATGCTTGTTTTTATCCTCCAAACACATGATTTAATTTTACTGTCTTTTTGTTAGAAATATTAATTTTCATTAAGAGTCCATGGAGACAACTAATTCTGTTTTTATTACTCTAGTTTTAACAAATTCTGTTTTCTTAAGAGGTGAATAAACAAACCCATGTGCTCTATTACAGAATAACATAGGATAGTGTGGATTTCCTGGCTCACAATCTACCATACTTATACTACCTGTTATTAGTATATGGGAAGTCTTGTCTTTTGCCAGTGAAATTCAAAGTAAATGCTTTTATTCAATATCTCCTAGAAATCAATAGTCCTATAAGTAATATATTGTCTCAATTATTTTGTTCTTAGAATATAAAACTTATATTACTTTGAATAGTACTGTTTAAAAACTGGCTGAAAGACAAAATCTTGGATAAGTCTTAGGAGTGTTAATTGTTTTCCAGAATCTCCCATCTACCTTTTCCCCTAGAAGCTATCCAACTTAAAAAAAGACATTTAATTTATTTATTTATTTATTTATTTATTTATTTATTTATTTATTTATTTATTTATTTAGTGGTACTAGGGGCTGAACCCAGGGGTATTCTACCTCCGAGCTACACCCCCAGCCCGATTTTTTATTCTTTATTTGAAACAGGTTCTCACTAAGTTGCCGCTGGCCTCACTAAGTAGCTGAGGCTGGCTGCGAACCTGGATTCTCCAGTCTCAGCCTCCCAAGTACTGGGATTACAAGCGTGAGCCACCACGCCTGGCTTAAAAAAGGCATTTTATATGTCTAAATCATTTTTCAAAATATTTTCCTACAGTTTACTCTACAGTATATTCCATGCATCTTAAGAAACTATTAGAAGAATTGATTGGAATTATACAAAGAAAACAAATGATCAAAACCCTTTTGAAGACATTATTACTTCAATATAAGGCATAATATCAAGACAGATGCCACTATAAACACTTTACCAAATGTTCCTGAAAAAAACAAAACACATCTTTCAAATGTGTAGAAAGAAATGTGGATTAAATTATTCCTTTCCAGGAGTAGTGATTATTTGACCACATTAACATCCTTTTTTAAATTTAATCTTATTATCTCCCTTGGGATCTTCAGAGCTTGGTGTTGGGAGAATGAAAGAGATGGAAAAAGGAGGGACAAAAAATAGGAATATGTAGAACAGTTTAATTTACTGAACTAGCAGACATATAATTAGATGGTGTGGTAAGAAGAAACTGTGCCAGAATGTCTATGTTGGAGGTGCAGGACCTGAGCAGTTGAGATGAGATGGGATAGTTGTTGATGAGTTGATCTTATTTCCACTAGCAGATTTATATTTGGCAACTCTTGCTGCAAACTATGTTTAGACTATACAGTTTTATCTTCTGATATCTGCTCCTCCTCCCCACCAAGTCACCTATATTCTCTTACATGTTTGTCCTTCAAAGAATGTGAAAAGTGTGCCATATTATATTGGGTTAATTATAAAATAAATCTCCAGGAGTGAATAATGTTTTTCTTGCTATACAAAAGATATAGAACAATTACTTTCACAGAAATTGACATAGGCACCAAAAATTATGTTATTAAAACAGAGTTCACTGTCAAAAATGCTAGTTACTCTGAGTAACAGTTACTCTTAGTCAATCATAGCTATGTTTGAATTAATGCAATCAATCTTTCCATTATGATATTAGAAACAGATGTTTCAAGCCAGGTGTAATAGTGCATGCCGGTAATTTCAGTACTTGGGAGGCTGAGACAGGAGGATTTCAAATTTGAAACTAGCTTCAGAAACTTAAGGAGATCCTGTTTCAACAATAAAAATAAATAAATAAAAAGAGCTAGGGATATAGCTCGAAGGAGAATGCCCCTGAATTCAATTCTCAGGACCAAAAATTAAAAACATAAAAATAAAAACAGATCCTTTAGTAGTGCACCTTTCAGACGCACATTACTAGTGACAGCCATTAAAATGATGAAAATAATTATACTAACAATTCAATGCAAATTTTATTGTTTAGGTTTCTTGTATCCTGTTAGCAATCTTTTTATCAAGGAGAGGCCATTAAATATATTTCTGAGACATAATTTTTATTTTGCTTGGTGGAATTTTACAAAAAAAAAATACTGTGCTGGTGAGGAGACAGATTCAGCTGAATAATGTATTTCTCCTTTTGTTCTTTTAGCTCTCTTGGCATTCTGACTGTGGATGCAAAGCTTCCCTCTTAGAAATACAAGTTAATTTGTATGAGGTTAACAGCCAAAATCTAATAATAAAATAATATGAAAAATAATTTTGATTCCTGATTTTTCTATCTGGGATACTACTCTAGCCCTGAATAATCTGAAAAAAATAGGCTTATTTACTGAAAAAAATTCTTAGTCTATTACTTTTAAACATGTTTTCTGTTTCCTGGAACCCAAATGTACATTTTAATGAATTAACATCCTATTCAACTTTAAGAGTAAAATCTACATTTAAATTTCTGATGCTTTACAACTATAAATAGAAACACAGGTGAAAATCATAGTAATAAAAAGCACTAATAAAAGAGTTGAGAAATAGATACACTATAAAATAATGTTTTCTATCATCCATAGAAATGAACAAGTGTGATTCAAGTGTGAATATAACCTTGTGTTATTTCCAATAGCAACTCATTATGAAAGATAACTTTAATTTTCAGTAAAATTTATACACATAAAATGTATTACACATAGTCTCACAACTAGTAATTGTGTTTTATTGCTTACTATGATATTTTATTTGAGTTCCTTACAAACTGTTAATATTTACTGGCCTATTGTACCATAAATTCTTCTGGGTATGACTATAGGCAGACTATAATCCTCATGAAGGACCTGTTCTTCCAGTATAATTTATGAATTTAGTTCAGGTGTGCATGCCTTCAGGAACTTCTGCCTTCCATAGAGTTTCCAAATGGGCAAATGAGAATGGCTAAGAGACCTGGCCAGAATGGTAAGACAACATCAGAGTCACTGAGACACCAATGAGCATTTCAGAGCAGCCTTATTATAGAGAGTGAAGCCACAATAGCATAGTATGAAAGAAGCACATGGGGCTGCTCATCCTTGCCAACACCACAACTGGACAATGAGTTGTCTTAGGAAGGGAATAATAATATTAAATTGAAAATATATCTAAAAGTAATAAATGAAGTCTGTCTTCTAAATCAAATTCTCTTTCTTATTATTCCTCAAAGTCTACATGTTTGAATTTAGAAAGAGCACTATTATAATTTAGAAAAGTGAATTACAGGAAAATATTGACAACTTATCCTCAGACTAATAAGCATACTTTTTAACATATTCTATTGTAGATACAAATAATAAATGCTACTTGTGGAAAAGTTTAAAGTATCTTTTGGCATAATTTTCAGCTGAAGGCAAAGAATCAAAATTCATGGGGAACTTTTTTTCATCATCCCACATCCAATAGACATCCCTCTTTCTCCACACCTATGCAGCTTTTAACTTGAAACATTATGCCTTACTAGCTAGTGCTAATCAAATTTGAAGAAGATGGTTCCTTTTTCTTAAAGTTCATTGTGGTCATTCTTTGTTAAGTGCTAAGGAAATAGCAATCTGATTATTTGACTCCAATAACTCATTCTGAGTTGTGATTTGCTAATAATCCTACCCAAAGCTGGTATGAGGACAGGAAGAATTAGCAGGAAATTACTAATATTGAATGCTAAAAATTTACTGCAAAGCTTGCCAGAAAAAAAATAGGTAAAACAGTGTGTCATCTGAAATGTTGACAATTTGTATTTCACACGTAGTAATCACATGAGATGAAATTCATGAGACTATTGTGATGGTTCTGTGCTTATATTTTACCAAAAAGAGGAAAAATCACAATTTATAATGATGAATTTCATGAATGGTAAATTAAACAGTGTTTTTGTTACTGAATACACATTCATTCCTGACCTATGAACTCAGTGAAAAACCTGGTACAAAATGTAATAAACAAGGTACTTACACTTCTATATTTCACGATGTATTCCAAAATAGGGGCCCCTCCATCGTCCTGTTTCGTGATGCTGAGCTTAAAACTCTTCCCACTGCTTGGCTGTCCATGGATGGATGGAGGACTTGGCTCGCCTAGATATGCAATGCAACATTTCTTTCATTTACACATATTTCACGCACCTAGACAAACTGCATTTTAATAAAAACAACACTGTCACAATACCAAATATATGATGTTATCTTGGATTTACCACTTGATATTTGTTTTTTACTGTGATAAAAATTTATTCTGATTCTCACTCATTCAAGTAATAACAACCTTAATAAACAGAAGAATCATGTCAAAATTGTGAAGCTTTGGGATGAAATATACTATTTGTGTTGATGTGCAAATGTTCTGAAAATTGTGCTGCATTTTTCAAGTGTAAAAATTCATTTCATATTACTAATATTATGCAATTTTTAGCTTTATTAATGTAAACTTACTTTGTAAATATTTTATAAACATTTATTAATATAAAATATTAACATATCAAACTATATTTATTATATATCTACCAGGAAATATAACCATTTTCAATTAATTAAGTACTTTAATCACCATTTTGCTTTCTAGGTGCAAATTTTTTTCTGTGTGTGTGTGTGTGTGTGTGTGTGTGTGTGTGTGTATTACTGCGGATTGAACTCAGGTGTGTTCTACCTCTAAGCTACACCCTTAGCACTTTTTGTTTTTTATTTTGTTATAGAATCTCTCTATGTTGCCAAGGCTACACTTAAACATACAATCCTTATGCCTCAGCTTCCTAAGTAATAGGATCACATAAGTGTGATACCATGTTCAGCCTAGATACAAATTTGGATGAAATCTGTAGTATCCAGTTCTATAGACTTTTACTTCAATATTATATTTTCTTCTTGTTTCATCAACATACTTGGTTTTGATGCTTTTCTTCACAAAGAGATGGCATTATAACAGAAGTGCTGATGAATGGAACAGGGATCTATTAAATGAAGACTTTTGATTTGCTGCTGTGTTTCATTAATATGATATGCTTGGACATCCACCAGCATCTGTCTATCTCTCTTTACTCTGATTCTCTAAGAATGTGTATATAGACATGATTATGAGTTGTAGATATAATAAAACAAGGATCAACTACACAAAATTTAGTTTGCCGTGTTTCAGAAAATCATAAAACCCAGTCTACTCAGAGGAATACCAAGACAAACAAAGCACAATGATGTGAAGAGTTTTAGATACCTTCAGTCTGAAGAAACTGAGAGTTTGCTTCCTAAAATATATATATTTACTTCTAATATGGTGTTTTTAAACTCAAGAAAGTGAGTAGTTTGATGGGAAAAGACAGTTCATTAAAACACTATGTCATTGGGTGTTCTGGAATGCAAAATAAGTAATGAAATGGTACCATAAGGTAGAACTGTATTGTCAGAGTAAATAACAATTGTACAGTGATTAGCCAGTTAAGTTAATTAAATTAGTAGGCAGATATTATGACATGCTATGATCTATGTGCAAGAAAAAACTATTTTAAATAAATACTTGCTAAAATATATAATAATTTATTAAAAGTGCATGTATGTCATTGTCAACATGCTTTACATTATGATGTGAGACTATAAAACACCAATAAAAGCACGCTAAAAAGAGTATGTAATGAGATTATGAAAAAAATAAATTTTATTAAGTAGACTTTAAAGTTCAAATGATTTAGTATAATTTCTAAATTGAAATTAAGGCTTTCCATAAATTCACTTAATAACATCATTATGGTATTATTTGAATAATAGGAAAATTCTAAAGTAGAAACTATATTTAAGTAGTACCTGTTTTACATACATATTTTAAATATGTTTATATTAACATTTAGCATAAACTAAATGTGATTTCATTAAACTTCATGATTCTTTTGAAAATAAAATAAAATTCAGAAGAAATCTAATATGAATTATTTTGGAGAGTATAAACTAAAATAAACTAATGGTTTCTGTTCATTATTACAATAAAATATTTATATAAAATAATAATAATAGTAATAATAATAATAATATAGTTGTGGCATATTAAGTACTTCACATACATTATTTCATGTTGAACTTCAAAAAATTCCTAAGTAGCAGCTAAATACATACTTATTTTTTAAAACTTCAATGTTCCAACTTTCAAACTGTTTACTGTGTGTGTGTGGGAGAGGCTGGCAACTTGACAACAGTACACTAAGAAAATAGAAGTGCTAAAATTCAAAAGGAAGAGAGAGCAGAGCAGAAATATCAAGAGGTGCTGATATATGGTTCAAACACTTAGTTCAGTGTTTTTAAAACAAATGAAAGAAAGTGCTTAAAATGTAGGAGAATAAAAGAAATTGGGGAGGTCACCTAGAGTCTTACTGAAGGAATCAGATCTTGATTGTGAACTCATGTGCAATGAACCTAGCTATCACCAGAGCAGAAAAATCAAAACAGAAGACACAGTTGTATGAGGAAAGGGGATAACACATCTCCCAACTATTGTTCAAGCTACTGTTCACCTGGAGGAGGTGCGAGGTGGTAGGCCTGCAGAGGTGTGTCTAGATGGAAGGCAGGAAGGTTTGGTTAAGAATTTTAAGCAGGGAAGGTACAGAAGGATTAAAGGAAGAATAGAAAGAAGGATTAGGGATCAAGATGGATTGTGCTTGAAATTGTTCTGGTGAAAACAAATAATAGGGCATCAAAAAATGCAGCATCATGGGAATGTAGAAAAGAGAATTCATGTGAAATACTGTGTGAGAACAAACAGAAAATGGTTGGTTAAAATTAGGGCAAAACAACTTATTGTGGCCAAATTTGCTACCCTAATATGTATGTACAATAGGCAAGTTTGTGCACAGAATTTATAACAGTATTTGTTCAGCCAGATTCTTTAAATAATTTATTCAACATAAAAGAAATGTAACTCTTTAGAAACTTATCTTACCTTCATATAAGCTTAATTGACTTATGATAGCTTTAAAAAGACATAAGGAAAAAGGCTGTAGTAGTTACTATTTTTTCCTTCAGCTAATGTTGGAACAAATACATGTTTCCTTTTTCACATAAGGCCTGACTGCTTACTTAATAAAATAAAGGCAATAGTCATGTCTCATTAAAAGAACTAAATACTAGACAGGTCATATAAACATTTGTTGCTGTCTCACCAAATATAGTCTGGGCTCTAAAATCTAATTATTCAGACTATGAATAAGAAGTACAACTTCCTGAGAGCAATTTTTACTGTGTGTATTCCAGTTCACCTTTTCTTTTTTGCCTAGCTTCAAAGTTATTTTTATAAATTTGAAATGTCACCATCTTTAATAACCATTTTAACAGAGGCATAATTCACCTCCCAAAAGTGTTGAAACATCTCCTTGCATGTAAAAATTCCACTAAATTTGCAAGTGAAGAAAATGGTAACAGAGTGTATAATATAGATGATTACTTACGAACTGGTAATGTTTGAAAGATTTCTATTTTACTGTAGTCTCCTTGCCCTTTTCCATTTACAGCTGCAACCCTGATTTCGTAAGTTGTATTTGGTTCCAGGTTGCTCAAAACAACCATTGCTAGAAGAAAAAAATACATATATTATGTTTAATGCATTTTAATAAGAAAAATAGGTCAACTTATTAAGATTCTGAGTGAATAATTTTACTGTAAAGTCTTCTGTGAACTAACTGAAAAAAAACCCAAGAAAGTCATATTAGAAGAGAATAATTTGTAAGCAGTTTTATGTACTTCTATTTTAGCTTTCAATACCCAAGGAATAACTTACATTAAAAAAAACATTTTAGTTTCTTTTGTGATACTTATACTCACAATGTAGAAAATAAAATAAGTTTTCATTGTTTTGTCCAGGAATTTAAAATAAGATAAGCAAACAATTTCTCTATATGTATTCCAAGTATTATGTCTACTCTAAGTCAATCATTTCTCTAGAAATTAAAAGAGCCATGGAATTCAAAATAGAGAGCAACCACCGGCCTCCCATGAAAGATATTTCAGTCATATCAAAGAAATGTCACAAAGTCAACTCTACAAAACAAGTGGATCATTTATTTTAGAATCTCAAATCAAATAATTTTAATACTAGCTTAACACGTTCTCTTTACTGTAAATTTCTTCTCAATGTATCTTAACTTCATATAAACTGAACTGATTTAAAATACCTCAAAGCAGATTATGAGAAAAAAAAAGTTCCAGTAGTTATTTTTCTCCTGCACTCAGTCACTGCTGTAAGAGGTTGACTTAGTATTTCTTTTTTTCTTACATTTAGTGCTGGTACACCACTGTACCAGACATAGAGTCAACAAGACACAAATTAGAAGGAGAAGGTACAGAGAAGGAAAGGTTACTAGAAACATCTCCTAGGACCCACCAAGCTCAGTAACTTGACAGATAATTTTGTATGCAATTCATTTCAAAATATTACAAATTCCTCTGATAGAGCTAACAAATTTCCATAGTTGCCCCTCTCCTTAACTGTTTTTGCTAAAGAGCAAAAATTTAACTAGTGCAATTGGCAGTCTTGATGACAATCAAAAGGAAACCATGTCTGCTTTACACAATTATACCAAGTCAAGTGAAACTTTCATAATACAAGAAGATATCACTAATCATACTATGAAATAATATAAAATTATATGTAATTATAATCACATTTGCCAGTTATTTACATGGCTATTGATTTACATGAACTATAGTTGTAAAAGATTAACACTAAAATATCAACATAAATTTTCAATATATTTGTCTTATAATTAACCATATTCTAATATACATTCACCATATGATATTTTTCTGTATATGAAGGCACCTAATTAATTTATTTTGATACTTTCATTTTTTAATTATTTTCCATGTTATTTATTATCATGGTGTCTGTTTAGCTTTTTGCACCTGTAATTATTAACCTTCACTGGATTATTTATTAAATTCTAGAAAACACAAAAAATTGTCAAGTGTATTGTAGAGATATTTTCTTTGCCTGAAATATAAAATTTAAAATATATAAATTACTTAATTCCAGGTAAACATTAAAGGCAATTATATATGGTTCTTATAATAACCAGGCTTATTTTTAATTAACAATGTATTTTAATTGATAGGTGAAATTATGCATATCTATGAGGTATATCATGTGATATTTCTATATACATATACATTGTATAACATTCAAATTAGGATAAGCACATCTATCTCCTCAAGCATTTATCATTTCTTTGTGATAAAACATTAAAAAAATCCTTTCTTCTACCTCCTCAAGTATTTATCATTTATTTTTCCTAAACATTCAAAAATCTTCCTTCTAACTTTAACCAGACTTTATTTAATTCTATACAGATGTTCTAAATTCAGCAAAAAAGATAAGTTTCCGATTGGAAAAATTTAGATCCATATTTCTCAATTTCTTGTCTATGAGAAACTGAACTTTCTTTTGAGAGTGAACCACCTAACAAAGCCTCGGATTATAATATATCATGTCAGATCTAAGGAAGAACAATTGAAAAGGAAGAAAAGATGTACACAGAATTTAATCAGTTAGAAGATGCAAGGATAAATGGGAAAAATTAGGGTCAGAATTCAATGACTTCTCACAGGTTACAAACCTATAAGCTTTCTTAGGAAACTCAACCCCAACTCATGACTGGGAATCAATGAATATGTTGTGTCAGCTCCAGAAAAATATAGTTAAAAATGGAGAGAAGGTGGGTGCATAGGAGGATCATACTGTAAAAATTATGAAGAAGGCAGGGGGATGCAACATTTAGTAGGATGAATATTAATAAATTGGAGTTCTATCTTTTATAGGGAAGCTTCTCAACTAACATAACAAGAAATTCAAGAGTAAATGAGTTAAATTAATCATGTTTTATCAAATTAATCAGTAAAGAAATATAAATAAGATTAAAAGCAAAGTACTACTATTCTACAGAGATTAAAACTCTGTGAAGGTGTATTCCTTCTTTAAGACTCATAACAAAAAAAAGACCTTTGGACACAAAATATGATTCCATAGGGCAGTGTTTAGTTGTATTCATCTTCATCCTAATGGAGCATGACTTAATGGAGACATTATGAGAGAATTAGGAGAGTAGTGATGCATGATTTAGACTCATGAAAGAACATATGGGTTTCTTGGACTGGCAACACTACTACTTGGGATCCAACCCAGTCTATGGCCATGTAGGTCTCTCGACTTCCAAATTAAGACTTTTCTGTTAAGTACAACAGAGACAAAAGTAGAAAAGTAAATTGAAAGAAACTATAAATAAAATGATTTTGTTTGGTGAAATAGTCACCACCATGTATCAAATACCTATGAAAATATTGGTAATAGAAAGTGCAAAAGTTATTAATTCTCAGAGAGTACAAAAGTTATTCATCTTTGACTATGTGTTTAATGGCTAAATACTATGCATTCCTGGCAAAAATACTACTGGCAGTATTTCCTTACAAATACTAATCAACATTTATACAGGTAATTTATAAAGATTGTATACTCTTTTAGAATATATGAGATATTAATGTTGTTGACAACAGCTATGACAAGTCATAACATGATTCCCCATATTAAAAAAACAGACTATGCAGTAGACTGCAACATGGCCACAGTCATTAGGGAAACTGGTAATGCTCATACTGAATGATTTATCCTGATAACGGTTAAACAAAGAAAAACAACATAATTTGAAGTACACAATTTTAATTGCAAAAAAAAAATTTCTCACAAATCAAAAGTGTGGAGATCAAATACTAAATTTGGTATTTTCATTGTTAGTTTAAAAACAGATAATTGAGTTACCAAAGTGTCAGATCATAACTAATCAAAGGAAATTGAGTTTGTAGTTACATTAAATAATAAAAACAGCACCATACCCTATCAAAACAATAACAATTCTATATTTTACTCAAATTATCTGCATATTTCATGCAAAAACTCTTTTTGGGCTTCAATCTCCTCCCTCTAATAATTCATAGAGGCTGCTAAAATCCTTGAGCATCCCTCTACGTTTGTCAAGGGTAAATCTACTTATTTAATTACATCATGATTAATTCAAAGTGAATCGGAATCGTTCCTCATATCCTGCTCTCATTGCCAAGGTTACCCAACTTACTAAGTTTCACATCAAAATATTTTGCTAGGAAGAAGAGCAAAGAGAATAAAAATAAGGGCTAAATTGTAATTACAGCATTGGGCTAAAACACTTAATATTCAGATGAATGAGGGAGAACATATAGATGATCTTCAAAATTATAGGGGAAAGGTAGAAAAGTAACGCTATTGGTTCAAGTTTTACAAAGTTCATGTATAAGAATTCAGTATGTTTTTTAGTTCTGACTGTAAAGGTTTTGGTACAATAACCTTTATATAAGGCTTATTAACATTCTGGGAAAATAAAGATTATTGTGTGAAATAGCATGACTGTGTGAATGGACCAAATTAAAAAGAGGAAAAGGAAAAGATCTGGAGGAGGCAGAGCCTGGATATGTAATTTGACTTGCTTTTCTTAAATAAAAGGATGTATACATTAAATCATCTGTAATTTACTGGCATATTACCAAACATAGGGTTTCTGAACACCCAAGGTAGGGACTGAAAGCAAACTACCACTTGAAAAGCAAAAGGCACTGCACACTGTAATAGAATTGTACCTTGAATTATGAAGTTAGTTAATGGAAGAATTTTTCCCCTAAATGTACCATACAATAGAACAATAGAACTACAAACTGAGAAGTGGGATGTTCTTTCCCTATAATTTATGGGAAATTCAAACTCAAAAATTAGGTGAAAGTGGAATTAGATTATAAACTAAAAGCTCTGTAAGGACAAACGGTATACGTTAATGTGTATTATAGTTGTATTAAGTCAGCATGATTTATAAGTCATCATGCAATTCTTCTGAAAATTATAAACAATCATGAGGTTTATTTTTGTTATGGCAACAGTGATGGGTTCTACAAAGAATTTAGTTTCCCTTGCTAATTTACAGTTTCTCCTAGGTTTAAATATTTAAATTTCATAAATAATCTTTGGCTATATATGCAAAATGTATATTAACATAATAACATTTAAGCTGGCAAATGAAAGGGAAACAAACTTACATTGCTTTATAAATATGGATATAATGCTAGAGAGAGAGAATAGAAATTATCTTTTCCTCTAATAAAGCAATCAGACCGTACAAAAAGAGCTAACAAAAATAAATTTTTGTTTGCTTAGACAATGTATTATACATCTTTTCCCTTTGACTGTAGCAGTAGCTACAGAATATTCTCAACCATTAGAGCAAAATAAAAATTACTTACATGGCAATAACAGGCTAAGCAAAACACTAACATGGGATTAAATTTATCTGTATTCTCTTCTATTACTTAAATCCTGGATCATTCCATGGGGCTTTCCTGCCATTCTATGTAAACAGATGAGGTTTCCCTCAAAGTTTAGCTGCTATATAACTCACCTAAAATTGAACTATTCATGTTGCCAAGAACTACAAAACAATGTTGGTAGCTACAAAAAATCACAAAGCTCAACTGGGATAGAACTGATCATTGAAATTATGCTGCTCTTAATTTCTTCAAATAGATCTGAAAATTCAGAGACGTTTCTAAAGTTTACAAGCTAAGACTCAGCCTTTGCTCCATGAACAATAAAAACAAGCCCAAAGAGCTTTTTAACATTTATTTCTTGAGAAAATTGCCTCCCTTCTCCAAAAATTTTGAATAGGTTTGAATAATAATCAAAGAATTATGTATTTATTCTTTCTATAATAATGAATTTTCAATATTTTGATTCAAAATACACATGTAAAAATGACCTCAGGAATAATTCCATTGCTAATTGAATATCTCTAAGGTTACTTTAAAATGATATGCATATAATTATTTCTGTTCAAGATTCTTCATTTACTTTTGAAACTTAAATTTGCAATTTTTTGTGCAAATTATAGTGTTTAAATTTTTTAATAGTTTTACATTAATATGATCTCACCTTCTTAAAAGTACTTTAAAAATTCTGAGTTATAATCTATAACCTTGTATGATATATACCTTCATATAAACAGATTTTGTATGCATTCTTTTTATATAAGTATATATTTCATCAAATAGTACATGGTACTACTTTATAAGAATATTTGCATCCATGTTAATCAAGAATATTAGTCTATAGTTTTCTTTCTTTGCAGTATCCTTATTTGGGTTTGGAGACATATTGACAATGGCTTCAAATTATAAAATTCTATATTTCACTTGATGTAGTCTATTAAAAGACTTTTGAAAGCCGGGCGTGGTGGCGCACGCTTGTAATCCCAGCATTCGGGAGGCTGAGACCGGAGGATCCGGGTTCGCGGCCAGCCTCAGCTACCTAGTGAGGCACTCCGCAACTTAGTGAGACTCGGTTTCAAAATAAAGAATAAAAAATAGGGCTGGGGGTGTAGCTCGGAGGTAGAGTGCCCCTGAGCTCAATCCCCAGTACCGCAAAAAAAAAAAAAAAAAAAAAAGACTTTTGAGTTTTTATTTGACTTATGCCTTTTGTTCCTAAGATTTGTTTGTCTCTTTTTCTGAACCTCTCTTTATATTGAAATACTTTTTAGTTCCTTCCTTAATTCTTCTTTTAAACCATTAATAATTCAAGTAATCAACTTTTTGAATTCTTTGCCTAACATTCTCTCTACTTTGGTATATAAGGATTCATTAATGTAGGAGTTATGTAATTTTGAGGCATGTCATTACCTTGTTTTCACATGTTCCCTATATATCTAGTTGATATTTGCACATCTTCTGTGTAAGTACAGAAAATTGTACAAATACAGTAAAACACTAATATTCAAAGGAACCAATTTTCTTCTGACTTAAGTATGTAAGGTAAATAGACTTTCTTCAAAGACTTCAGGACTGGGACTCCATTAGGTGCTGGGTTTGTGTCAAATGTTAAGCATCACCTCTAACAATAGATGTAGTATGGTTCATTGCACCTTTGTTTCTTCCCACCTCTAGAACAGTAGCCATATCGGCCACTTCCTAACTTAGTGTTAGAAGATGTAAGAGATTTCTCTGGTAGCACGAATGTCCTGAAGGTCCTTAACCCAGGCAATGGCTTTCTATGCTCCAGGGAAAAGAGCCCCAGTCCTGTGCAGTTTACAGAGGGACAAAGCAGATCCCTGGGGTCTCTCTAATAGAGAATTAATTCTATTCACAGCTCCACCCATCCTCATGACTCATAAAAGCCTCACTTTCAAATGCATTAGGGATTAGATTTTAACATACAAATTGGGGCAGAGGCAGGACACAAACATTCATTCTAAAGCTTTCTGCACTTAACCCTCAAAAACCATGCTCTTTTGCATGCAAAATGAATCTATTCCATTCCAATAGCACCAAAAATCATAATTCATTTCAGTATCAATTCAAAAGTCCTAAATTCAAAATTACATCTAAATATTACCTAAATTAAATATGTGTGAGACTAAAGGCATGCTTTTTACTGAGGCAAATTATTCTCCAGCTGTGAACCTGTAAACCTCAACAAGTTGTAAACATCTGTATTATATTGATGAGAGAAGTACAGAATAGACATTTCAATTCCACATGAGAAATATAGGAAAATAGTAATGAGGGGCAGGTCTTAGCAAGTCCAAATCTTAATGAATACAGCAAATTCCATTATATCTCACACCTCAAGAAACATATCTTTTCTCTGCCTTTCACACCAAATGGAAGACCTTCTGGAACCAGTAATATGCAAGTACTTTACTTGAAGATTTTCCAGGCTCCAGGAGGCCCTGCCTCCATGGCTTTGGTGACCTCATTCTTGAGAGTGATAAGTGTCTAGTCCCTACTCCTGCAACATTTCTCTGACTACATCAAGCTTCTTTCTAGGGCAGGGGGCTTGAATCTACAGCTTAAATAGGAGGCCTATATAATTTTGTTTGTTTGGTACTGGGAATTGAACCCAGATGTACCCCGAGATCTTTTTATTTTTATTTTATTTATTTATTTTTTTGGTTTGGAAACAGTATCTCACTAGATGGTTGAGAATATCACTATGTTGCTGAGGCTATCTTCAAACCAGTGAGTTTCCTATCTTAGCCTCCTAAGTACTGTGATTATAGTGTGTGCCACCACACTTGACCCAATGTAATTTTAAATCCAGCTGTGCCCCATGACCTATGTACTCGACATGTTAATAAATGATGCTTTAAGAACACTGTCAACGTTTGCTACTGTAATATCTAGATGGTAGCCATAATGGTGTCCACCACATCAGGACCAACAAGGTTTGTGCCCAAGTTCAAGAAGAAAAGCTTTTAATGTGAGGTGGGGTTGGGAGGTCCTATGGGCACCTTCAATCTCTTCTTTGTATTCTCTCTGCCCTCCTCTCTATCAAAGTCCTTGGTCAGAAAAAAAAAAGTTCCTTCATCGCATGGCTTAGAAATTTCCTTCAATATCTACTTTGATCAATCACAAGATCTATGTTACACAAACTATTTTCTTCCAGTAGTTTCATTTATCATCTTTAAAGCTTTGATAAATTTTGAATTGATTTTTGCATATAATGTGAGATACTTTTAAATTCAATTCAAGATATTAGCAAATACAATGTCTTTCTCCGACTACTTTTTTTAAATTATGTGTTTCTAAGTTCTCATTACACTAAACAATGTAAATTCATGCTAATGATCATCATGAATTCCTAGCACTCTAAAATGGATACAACTCAGATTTTTCTTATAGTTCTCAGGAGCACATTATAATCACAGTGAAAATGCAAGATGAGGGACTCAGAACAATGTCAGATCAAGCTAACTGATTAATAAGAGATCTGAGGCTTAGGCCTCTTGTAGAAAAGAGCACTTACCAGCCATTCTGCCTATTGTACAATCTGGCCATTTTTGAGTACTGAATCAATCAGTTTGTATCATATATTCCCCATCACATTTCCAAATGATGAGGAATTAACCATTCTTGCTCTAACATTTGTATTCTTTACCATGAATATACCAGACCACATAGAGACCCAAAATATATTGTTAGAATATAAGCAAGAATCAGAATCAGAATGTCAGTACAAAATTGTGCATATTTTTGTTTTGTTTGTATTTGAGTATTTTTTGCAGTCTGATTTACTTTAGTCTTTATTAAGCATACTTTGTGTGTGTGTGTGTGTGTGTGTGTGTGTGTGTGTGTGTGTGTGGTATTGGTGAATCAACACAGGAATGTTCTGTCTTTGAGCTACAAACTCTCAGCCCTTTTTATTTTTTTAAATTTTGAAACAGTCTTGCTAAGATACTGCATGTTGGCCTTGAGCCTGCAATCCTCCTGTCTTTGCCTCCCAGCACTGTGATTACAGATGTATACCACTGTACTTTATTAAGCATGCTTTTTAATGATGGCATTTCTATTTTACTTAATATAGTTTCATTAAAAATATATAAACATTTTCATGAAAGTTACCATAATATTTCTTTGGACAAGTCATGATTATGTTTAAAATGCTTTTTGATAGGCCATATCTTTTAAAAATTATCCAAGACATCTCCATTAGTTTTAATAAATTATTTGTTATTTTTTCAATGAAATTCAGGACATACAAACAAAGTAGTTCCTTTAATTATTTGGAAAAATATACCTTCCTTTCTGACCCTTAGTGCTTATTACTGGTTTATTTCATTTTCCATCTAAATTTGAATATTTCAAATGAATTAACATGAATGCTTGCCAAGATTTTCATGTTCCTAGAAATTGAAAAAAATATTTGCAAATAATTCAATTTTATGAAAATACTGTTATATGTCTCTACTATTCTTTTGAAAGATTATAAATCATTTTTGCACTGAGAATTTTTAAATATGTCTTGAATAATTCAAATGATGAGGATGATAATTCTATAGCTAAATATATGTAGAAATAATTTATCTTCTTATTAATACTTCACACATACCAAAATACTCACTTAAATTATACCAGGAGAACTACTCCTGAAGTTCAAAAAAGCAAACTGAACCTTGAAACTTTAATGTTTAAATAGTTAAAGTCCACTAATTAATATTGGAAAGGATATACAAATGCCTGTAATTCATGTAGGAATTTCTGTAGACAGAAGGAACTCAGGTTTGAAGCCAGAGCATGGTAATTTAGCAATATTGTGTTTCAAAATAAAAATTTAAGAAGGACTGAAGACATAGAGGAACTATAGACAAAGAAGAAACCTTAGATGAGTAAAGAAGGAGACCTAACTGAGGGAGATGGGAAGGGGGAAGAGAGAAACATCTCAATGCACATGATGTACATTCACAAACATATTAAAGTCAGTCACTAAGTTGAACATGAGAAGGAGGGAAGGGAGAAGGAAGGGGTGAAAATTGAGGAAGGGCTAAATGAGTGATGTGTGCATGTATGCCTCTACCAACCTGTACCTCATCAAGACGTATGGTTACAATGCACCAATAAATTAAAAAAAAAAATAGACTGGGATGTATCTCAGTTGTAAAGCACCCCTGGGTTCAATACCCTACACTAGACAGACAGACAAAGAGACAGACACACACACACACACACACACACACACACACACACACACACATACACACACACACACACACACACACACATGATTGTCGAGATATATCATATTTATAAGAATAAAAGTTTCTTAATGTTATAAAATAACAATTTTCCCAAAGTAGACAGACAAAGAGACAGACACACACACACACACACACACACATACACACACACACACACACACACATGATTGTCGAGATATATTTATAAGAATAAAAGTTTCTTAATGTTATAAAATAACAATTTTCCCAAAGTAGACCTACATATATAATAACATTTCATTAAAATTTTCTAATTTTTACTGAAACATATTCAGAATTTTATAAAATTTATATGAAAGACTAGAGAGGCAATAAATAGCCCATACTCATCTGAATAAATTAAGGATGGGTGACTGGTCCTACTTGACATTTTTTTTAACTTTTTTATTTTTGTCTGTGTGTGTGGTACTGGGGATTGAACCAAGGGGCATTATATCTCTGAACTACATCCCCATCCCTATTTTATTTTTTATTTTGATACAAGGTCTCACTAAGTTTCTAAGGTTGGCAGTAAGCCTGTTATCCTCCTGTCTCAGCCTCTTGTAATCCTGACTACGGGGATTAAAAGAGTACACCACTATGCCCACCTCATTTTAGAAATTTATTGTTCCAATACAATTATATGTCATAATGAGATTCAAAATGATACATTCATACATGCACACAAATACTACATTTTTTGAATAATTAAAATAGTATGGTATGGGCTCTATTTTATTTTATTCTATTGATGCATTGTAATCATACATCTTAATGAGGTACAAGCTGGTAGAAGCATACATGCACACAGCACTCATTTAACCCTTCCCTGATTCCCACCCTATTCCCTCCCCCCTCCCTCCTTCTCATGTTTGGCTTGGCTTAGTGATTGTCTTTGATACGTTTATGAATATACATCATGTGCTCTCCCCACAACACTTCAGGTAGGTTGCCTTTTTTCTGTCTAAAGTCCCTCCCTTGATCCACTTTCTCCCTGGCTTCAGCATATTAGAGAGAGTATTGGATGTTTTACTTTTCATGACAGACTAATCTCACTTAACATAATGTTTTCCAGCTCCATCCATTTCCCTGCAAATTACATGATTTTGTTCTTCTTTATGGCTGAGTAAAATTCCATTGAGTACATATCCCATAGTTTTTGTTTTTTTTTTTCAAAATGTGTAGTTTTCAGAATTTGTAATCTATTCATCTGTTGATGGACACAGTGGCTAGTTCCATAGTTTGGCAATTATGGATTGTGCAGCTATAAGCATAGATACACATGCATTAGTCTGGTAGTTTGGTTTCCATTTTTTGGGGTAGATACCCCGAAGTGGTATTGCTGGATTGTATGGTAGGTTCATTCCCATTCATCTGAAGATCCTCCAAACTTTTCTCCAAAGTGGTTGCACTAATCTACAATGCCACCAACAATGTATTAGGGTTCCCATTTTTCCACACCCTTGCCAGCATTTATTGTTGTTTGTGTTTTTAATTGTTGTCATGCTAATGGGGGTTAGGTGAAATCTCAGGGTAGTTTTGATTTGCATCTCTCTGCTAATGATGTTGAACATTTCCTCATACATTTATTGGCCATTTTTATTTCTTCTTTTGTGAAGTGTCTATTTAGTTCACTTGCCCATTTTTTGATTGGGTTGTTTGTTTTCTTAGCAGTGTGTTTCTTGAGTTCTCTGTATATCCTAGATATTAGTCCTCTATCAGAAGAATAGTTGGCAAAAATTTTCTCCCTTTCTGTGGTCTCACTTTTGAGGGTTAGTAGTTTCCTTTGCTGCACAAAAGCCCTTCAGTTTAATACAATCCCATGTATTAATCTTCCTTTTAATTTCTTGTACCTTTGTGGTCCCATTGAGAAAGTTTTTACCTGTGCCTATGTGTTGAAGTGTTGGACCTATACCCTCTTCAAGTAGCTGCAAGGTCTCTGATTGATTTCCAGGTATTCAGTCCATCTTGAATTGATTCTTGTGCAGGGTGAGAAAGTGGGGTTTGTTTCCATTTTTCTACAAATGGTTAACCAGATTTGTCAACACCATTTACTGAAGAGCCTATCTTTTTTTGAGTATATGGTTTTGGCTCTCTTGTCAAAATTCAATTGACTGTAAGTGTGTGGATTCGTTTCTGAATCTTCTATTCTGCTCCATTGGTCTATGTGTCTGTTTTTGTGCCAATATCATGCTGTTTTTATTACTGTGGCTTTGTAGTAGAGTTTGAAGTATTGTGATGCCTCCTGCCTGGTTCTTGTTGCTAAGTACTACTTTGACTACTCTGGGCTTTTTGTTGTTCCAAATGAACTTAAGGACTGATTTTTCTATGTCTGTGAGGAATGATCTTGGTAATTTAATGGGTATCACATTGAATCTGTAGATCACTTTTGGGAGAATGGCCATTTTGATGATATTGATTCTGCCTATCCAATAGCATGGAAGATATTTCTATATTTTAAGGTCTTCTTCCATTTCATTTTTTCAGTGTTTTATAGTTTTCCTTGTCAAGGTCTTTTACCTCCTTGGTTAGATTTATTCCTAACTATTTTATTTTGGGGGATGCTATCATGAATGAAATCAATTTCATAATTTCTTTTTCAGCAGATTTATGGTTGGCATAAAAAAGTTTCTATTTTTTAAGATTGATTTTGTATCCAAACACTTTGCTGAATCTGTTGATCAGTTATTATAGGCTGTGTAATATTTATTAAATTAAGATATTAAAATAAAAAAGTTCTGAAGACAAACATATAATATATATATATGTATATATATATATATATACTAAACTTTTAATAAGATTTTAATATACTTTCTTGTAAAAAAAAACTGCATATGGAGAATTGGAAATAATAAAATAATCCATTTCAGTAATTTTTGGTTGGGGATAGTTTAACTATATTGAGTCATCAAATAGTAGAAATAAAATAAGAATTCTTCTCTAAATCAAATATGTTCCATTTAAAATGACATTGATTAAATAGGAGATTAAGTGGAATTTGGTGGAGAAATCATGTGATCTAATTTGTTGTACAAATTTATAATGTTAGATATAAAAAGAACTAAAATCTTTCCTTATGAAATTCACTTGTGTTCACTAAAGCTTAATAAAATGCAAAGGAGAATGAATTACTAATCCTAATTGCTATCTTTAGGCAAATTTGTGATAATTTCCCCATGTGTATAGAGAAGGAAAATGTGTATTAGGCCTATGAAAATGCAAATAATGGAAGTAACCACCTGCTTAATTACAAGGACAAGTGCAACCTGATTCTGTTATATATTTTTTCTGTTTATTAAGAACTTTGAATACTTGATATCTGCTATAAAACCAAAGAGCAGGTGTTTTCTTCTTAAAGCCATGCTGTTTTAAAGGCTGCTAGCATTTAAATGATTGAATATGCTAATAATTATATTGAACCAGACCTATTTCTATAACAAAATTTTTGAGGCTATCTTGAATATTTTCTTTAATCAGGGATCACAAAATTTAACCTAGATGAGATATCATGTTTTTTTTTTTAATAATGTGTTTATATTGGTGTATCATAGTCTCACATCATAATGTCAATCATGTTGACAGTGGCATACATGCACACAGCACTTGGTGCTCTCCCTTTGCCTTCCTATTTCCCCTTTCCCATTACAGAGTACTGAGACTTATGTTCGTATATTCACTTATGTACACATAATCAAGGTAGTATTTCCATTAATGAACCTCAGTCTTCCCCGTCCCTTCTGACTACCTCTCTGGCTCCACTGAGATTTCTCCTCCATTTTCTGCAGTTCTTCCTGTACCCAATTACTCCCTAGCTTGAGCATACAAGAGAAAACATGCCTCTTCACTTTCTGTGACTGGCTAATCTCACTTAACATAATGTTCTCCAGGTCCTCCCATTTTCTTGCAAATGACATAATTTCTCTAAATTATTTTGTATTGCTAAGTAGAATTCCATTGTGTGTATTTCCCATAATTTGGTAATCCATTCATCTCTCTCTCTCTCTCTTTTTTTTTTTTTTTTTTTTTTCGGTACTAGAGATTGAACTCAGGGGCATTCTACCTCTGGGCTATATCCCCAGCTTTATTTTTTATTCTTTATTTTGAAACAGGGTCTCACTAGGTTGCGGAGTGCCTCACTAGGTAGCTGAGGCTGGCCGCAACTCGGATCCTTTGGTCTTAGTGTCCCAAATGCTGGGATTGCAAGCGTGCGCCATCATGCCCAGCTTCCATTCATCTCTTGATGGACACCTAGGTTTGTTCCATAATCTGGTTATCATAAATTGTACTATCACAAATCCAGGAAATTTAATTTAAAAACGTAATGCACATTGAACACAATCATGTATCAATTGAATGCCAGTGAGAATTAGTAGCTACACCTATATTATTAGTTAAGAATAATAACAAATTAAAGAATGAAATTACATTTAAATTCATCAAGAAGAGACTAAAATATCAATGGAATGTGGGATTCAAAAATATTGATTGAGTTCATCTGATTTAGACTAGCTAGCAGAAAATTAAAGGAAAAATTCTAAGATGTGCATATGAACATACTTTCACAATACATTAAAACAATTTAACATGAAAGATTATTGTAGTTTTTCTACTCTTTCTGCATTAAACAGTGCTCAGTACATTGCAAGCATTAGTTGTTAAGACATTAACAATTTAATGCCATCGAATCATTTAGTGACTAATAGCAGAATTGTGATTTCTGTGTTTGTTTTTATGTCTATTTGTGTGTATGTTTTCATAAAGTCCAATCAACAAATTTCCACAATGTGTTTGTAGGAATCCTAGGTATGGTAAATCATAACTTACCTTTACAATACTACTTAAGAATTCAAAAGGAATAGCCACAGAATACTAAATTATTACCATGGTCAATATTTCAAGAATAAACACATTCTACTACAAGACAAAGTGTTTATAATGAGCATTGTATTCTAATATAATGATTAATGCAAGAATGCATAGAGAAGAAAAGAAAATTTCAGTACTTTGAGAACCAGCATAAAAGAGAATTTCAAAGATATCACCAAAGAATTCATTTTGTCTACAAAAAGAAAGACAATTCATTTAAAGGAATGCAATATGCTCTTTTCCTCATCCTTACTAAGCACATAACTGAAAACCGCATTTATTTTTAAAACACCAGAATTTTTCCCCATGTGATAAAGGCTACTTTGAAAAAGTTTCTTCCTGGTTCCTAAGACCCGTTAAAGTAATACCAATAGTTGAAAATAACCTTACTTGTAATGCCTAAAGTGTTTACTTATGAGATTTTCAATGTTATCTGTGATATTCATAGTAAGACACAAGGTCTTCTCCATAGTCTACAGACCCCATTGGCTACGAGTGCTGGCTATTGTTCTATTCTTCACTTAATTCTATTCTTTCATCATTTTATTCCAACCTGAATGATTTTACTGACTTCTCCCCAGGCCAGGTTTCCCCAGATAGTTGCAATTTATGCCTCATTTCATTTAGAACTTTGTCTAAATGTCACCTCTTCACAGACTTGTGCCCTGACCAGTTTTTATAAAATTATTACCAACCACCTTATATCTTCCTTTTTTTTTTTTTGGTGTGGGAAAGGCCCTGAGATTGAACCCAGGGGCATACTAGCTCTGAATTATACCTCAAACCCTATATATATTTTTTTAAACAAGGTCCCACTAAGGTGCTGATGGCCTCTCTTAGGTTGCTGAAGCTAGCCATCAAGTGAGATTTTTTTGTCTTAGCCTCCCAAGTACTGGTATTACAGGTGTGCACCATCACACAGACTTCATATTCTTCATTTCACCTCATGCTCTATATCATTAACTGGTTTTTAAATATACATAATTTTGATACCTAAAAATTCTAAAATCTACCTAGACATTAAGGTTACATTTTAGAGGAAGAGAACGTGCTATCTCCATTTTACTAACCAATCTACTTATGTCTATACTTATTTAAAAAAAAAAAAAAAACTACCAATAGAATTTTTAAAAATCTTGGTTGGCGGAATGTAGTTCTTTTGCAGATACATTAGAATTAATTTTTTTTTTTTTTTTTTTTTTTGTAGATGAGTTCCTATTTCCCCACATCCTTGGCAGTATATATTGTTTTTTGACTTTTTGATTACTGCCATTCTGATTGGGGATAGATGGAATCTCAGTGTAGTTTTGATTTGCATCTCCCTGATTGATAATGATATTGAACATTTTTTCATGTATCTATTGGCCATTTGTATCTCTTTTTTTTTATTTTTATTTTTTTAAATTTTTTATTGTAGTAATTCGTGCAATATAGCATACATCTTTGTTAAGTACAAGATGTTAACAACATATTTGCACACAATTCTCATTTGATCCCTTCCCCAATTCCCACCCCATTCCCTCCCCCTTCCTCCCCCTCAGTTTCACTTCAGTGAGTGACCTTGATATGACTGTGTACGAACATCATGTGCTTTAGGGTGTCCCTCTGCCCCCTGCGTCCACTACACTTAAATCAACTTCGTTGCTTATTGAGGATCTCTCCTTTTCATCTGGAGACCCTCCTATGTCCCTTCTTCTCCCTAGCATCCACATATTAGGGAGAACATATGCTTCTTAACTCTTGGTGACTGACTAATCTCACTTAGCATAATGTTTTCCAGTTGCATCCATTTCCCTGCAAAGAACATGATTTTATTCTTCTTTATGGCTGAGTAAAATTCCATTGTGTACATGTCCCATAGTTTTGTAATCCATTCATCTGTGGTTGGACATCTTGGCTGGTTCCATATTTTGGCTATTGTGAATTGAGCTGCTATAAACATAGATACACATGCATTGGTCTGATAATTTGGTTTCCATTCTGTTGGGTATATACCCAGTAGTGGTATTGCTGGGTCATATGGTAGGTTCACTCCCATTCGTCTGAGGATCC
>PVLC010000853.1:2500-118538 GCA_004027655.1 Graphiurus murinus
CAAGGTGATCCAGCAGGCCAAATTTAGCTCAGCTGGTTAAATGTAATAGGGGCCATCCCCAAAGGATCTTGTCAAGGAGCTCTGGACCTCTGACCTCTCTGCTCCCTGCTTTTAAACTCTTGATTCTCTCAGACCCTGCCTATTAATTTTGTCGGGCTACAGAACTTTGAAAGAGTATACTAGCACCACACCCTTGCAAGCCTTTAGCATTATGATTGTGGGGACCAGGAAGGAGGCTGCTTATTTCATAAAACTCCAGGAAGCCATGTTGTGGGAAGAATAGTGAGGCTGAAGCAGGCTCAGGTATAGGGTAAAGAGAAGGAGTCATCGGATATTACCCCGAGAGAAGGACTGATGTGATTTTCAGTAACTGCAAAAATCTTTCAGAGGTATGAGCTCAACAGCTTTTCACAGTGTCCAAAATTTATCTGACAGGACAAAATGCTGGCTTTCAGCATCACCTCTAGACTAAGACTCAACATTTCCAGTGAGTTGTCTTTCTCATTCTTGTTTAAGCTGCAGAGTTCTGAAAACATGATAGGTATGAACCAACATGTTTTAGTTCCCAGATTTTTTTTTTGTGCTTCTGGGGATTGAACCCAGGGACATTCTACCTCCAAGCTACACCCCTAGTCATTTTTTTTTTTAATTCTTTATTTGGAAACAGAGTCTCACTAAGTTGCAGAGGGCCTCGCTAAGTAGCTGAGGCTGGACAAGAACCTGTAATCCTCCTGTCTCAGCCTCCCAAACACTGGGATTACAAGTGTGAGCCACCATGCCCGGCTTAGTTCCCAGATTTTTAAACCAGGTGATGGGGCAAAGAGAACTTTCATTGAAATAACCAATCAAAATCTGCAAATGCCTTTCTTCTCCACAGTCCTTCAAAACTGTGTACCTGCAGCTCAGTGTTTAACTTGGCTCAGCTTGCTTTCTCTTTTTCTCTCTTTTGTGGTACTGGGGATTGAATTCAGAAGCATTCTACCTCCAAGCTACACCCCTAGCCTTATTTTATTTTATGAAACAGGTCTCACTAAGTTGCTGAGGGCCTGGTTAAGTTGCTGAGGCTGGCTTCAAACCTGTGCTTCTGTCTCAGCCTCCCAAGTACTGAGATTACAAGCGTGCGCCACCAAGCCCATCTTGCCCTGTTTCTACATTAGTGTGTGCACTCTGATCTCTCCAACCTCAGTCAGACTGAACTCTTTTGGAAAAAGGCTCTAAATTGTTGATTTTTTTGTGTGGTGCTGGGACTTGAACCCAGGCCTCATGCATAGCGAGGCAAATGTTCTCCCATTGAACTACAACTTTAGCCCTAGCACAAGGATTCTCAGTTCATCTTTCTACCTTACGTCCAGAGAATGGTTTCTGGTCAGTACTTAGTAACTGTTAGATGAATTGCTTTAGCTCCTCTTAATGGAGAACTCCTGACTGTTAAGTGGTATTTCTCTGTATTCTTGGGATTAGAACTTTGAATATCTTTAGGCCTCTATTCATATGTTGGGAACCATTTTTGTAAGTTAGGAGTGTCTGAGTGTGTAGTACGGGGGACTGAATACAAGGCCTCGCATATGCTAAGTAAGCACTCTTCCACCGAGCTACACTCCCCGCCCTTTTTGAGACAGCCTTGCTAACTCGCCCAGGCTGGCCTTGAATTTGGGATCCTCCTTCCTTTCAAATAGCTGGGATTCCAGGCAGGTACCACCAGCCCTGGCATGTAAATTGGACTCTGAGCTAGCTGAAAAGACTTTAGACCATCAAGATCATGTAACAGGCTCCTAGGACTTAGAGGAGGGTCCTTGTTTTCACTCCAAGCACAGCCTAGTTTTAAACAGTCACTGGCAATCTTGGTTATTTCTCATAATGGGGCACCACTTTAAGGAGATCCTGGGCGGCATCACGATTAACTGTGTAGTTTTGAGTCACGACAGCCCTGGCTGCCATTCACAGCCTCAGCCACCCGAAGCCTCGGTGTTCTCCTGGGCACTTTCCTCACGTGTAAAATGGTGACGGTGAACACCCACCTTATGCATAATGCTGAGAAAAGAATGAAAATAATGCATGTACGGTACTGAGAAAATGCTGGCTGGAAATACTTCTCCATACAGGGGTCTGAAACCTAGGGTTAGATTACTACTTTCTTACCAAAATAGTTTATTTCCATCACTTTTATTATTCTACTTCTTTTTCTGCCCTTGCTTAGGTACTCTGCTACTATCTCTGTTTATAAAACAGCCTTAATAGTTCTTTCTTTTTTAAAAATGTGTCCTGTTATTAGTCTTTCCCCTTTTGGCAGAGTTACCAAAAAAGAATCATGCTTCTATTTTAAAATACTTCAAATTTCCGCAACATTGGAAGGTAACAGTATATGGTTGGATTTTGTACTGTCGTAGTCTCCCCTTTATGTTGCTGCTTTGCTGTTCTCTTCAGAAAAAAATACCTTTGATAGTAAATCTTTCAAGCCAGGAAAGTTTGTGAAATGACAATAGCAAAAGAATATCTCCTTCCTCCCTAGCTCCTCCCTTCCCCATTCAGCAAATAATATTTCAGCTACTGAAGTTCAGTAGTGGTGACTAAAGTCTTCAGTCACTATAAATACACACATATATATATATATATATATATATATATATATATATATATATATATATGACAAAAATAGGGTACAGATGCCCAGAATTTGTTAACAAGCATGATTTTGATGCAGTGAAGCCCATTTTAAGTCAGATCAAGTTTGCAGAGGTGTAGCTGATTATTTTGAATAATTAAATGGTGTCACAACCAGCTGTGATGAACAGCACTGGGGTCTCAAATCATAAATAATTGAGAAGCTGGAGTTGCATTTGATCATCCTGATCCAGTCCCGCTCTCTGGAGGATAAATGTTTGTCCTGAATATCATCAACATTGTTAAATGCCTCGCTATCCCTGCTCAGTCATCCAGCTAGCAGTTGACTGGACTAAATTGCTTCAGCACCACACACATTTGCTGTCCTCATGAATATAAAATGCTCAACTTAAACCATGTTCTTTGTAGTGGAATAGGCACCTTTGGGGGCTGGCATCTGAGAGTGGCATTAAATACTCGACATGCTTTTGTTTGTTCCACGAAACACATGACTCTGCGGAGTAGATCAGAGACTGCTTTCCCTCTACCACCTTTGCTCTCATTCTGCTTGAGAAACAACACACAGACTTAATTTAAACGACGAGCTTTCAATACAGTTGCCTTTCTGATCGCCTTTGGGGAATCCAGATTTGCATAGAGACAGGGGATTCGGGTCCTATTTCTAGATCTCATTGTTCATATAAGGTAATTGCACCTCCCAGCCACACGGCTCCCCGAGGATCCCCAGGTGTCTACCGTCCATTATTGAGCCCCATAAGCTACTATGTAAGGAGAGGCGGGCAGGGCAGCATCACCATCCTTGTTCCCATTTTAAAGTACAGACGAGAAAGAGAAAGGAACCGACTCACCCACAGAGCTAGGAGACAGCTGAGCTGCCATGAAAACTTGGCCTCCTCGGCACAAGTCTTGCTGCCAGAGCTGCGCCTTAGTTAAGCGCCTCAGTGAAGAAAAGGGCAGTCTGTTTAATAGTTCCTCATTGACACTCTGTCACTGCTGAGCTGGCACGGAACCCGGCGCTGGCAGGATGGTGCGCGCCTCTCTCTACCTTGTTTCCTATACACCAGTTCTTAAAATCAGAAGGCTGCGTTAACCCGCTTCTTCTCTCCAAGGATTAATAATCCTGACAACAACAACCACTGATGATTTGCTGGGTTCTTAATAATTAACCCGGCACTTTCAAAGATGTTTATCATCCATGTTTTCTAACAACTTGAGGATGTGGGTGACATGTGCACCATTTTTAAAAATGAGGAAGCTTGGGACCCGCGATGAAGTGATTGGCCCAAGGACTGTGAAACTCACTGCTGGTAGAGCCAGCACCGCATCCCGTAGACGCCAGCCGGCTGTCTCCCCTATGCCACGTGCATCGCAGAGATGACATGGAACCAGGGTGCTCTGCTTTATGACTGTTGTTTCCGGACAGAATTAAAAGGAAGAAAGAACCTGAAAAGCAATCCCTGTTCTTTGCCTATTTTCTACCCCTAAATCTGTTCTTTAATAGAATCCATGTTCAGGACAAGAACAACCATCTCCCTGTCACCTGATGCTACTGGGCAAAGGATATCTGCAAAAAGTAGAAACGAAAGAAAAAAAGAAAAACGGTCACCACTTTTCACACTTGTTGTAATGCTTACAATAAAGGCAAGATTATGCAAGTCTCTGTGAAGCAAGAGTTACGTTTCTAGAAGTTAATTTCCAGTTTTTAAACATACCTCAAAATCCTCGGAGAACCCATGCTGGTTATTAGAATAGAGCTCACCAATGTGTTTAACAAACTGTTTGACAGGAATGGCTTCCATGTCATCTGGGGGAATAAAATGGTATTCAAAGTCACACAGAATACTTTCAGAAAACAAATGACAACAACAAAGCAAATCACACTTATTTAAAACAAATATTTGATTTTTGCAAAGAGAGATATAATTGTATCATTTGAAGTAGATATGCTGAAGGAAGGCTTCAGGATTTATTTTACATTAGTATCTCATTAGGACCATGAAATGCCTATAAGCTGGGTTAAATAGAGCTTTTACAAAAAGGCACATAGAAAATTCCCTTTACTTTTTATACTCAAGGCAATCTGTGTAATTAAATCACCACATCCTACTCTTAACTAAAACTCTGAATTTACCAATGGGTTCCTGTTTGCCAAGAAATTTTACCACAGCCTGGATTTTGTGTTTTTGTTTTTTTAAATGCTCTTCAGTGGGGTCCGGCTTGAACTTGGATCATTTAAGTTCTTATTTCTTATCTTTCCAGGCTCTGCAGTCTTTTGTACACAGAGAGATGCCCCAAACCAGCTGGCTCTGGGTACAACGCCATCTAGCTTTAAATGTTCAGAATTTTACTTCAAGACAGCTGTGTCTACAGGAGGCCAAAGAATCAGTTCAGCTGAATTAACTGGATTTTTTTTTTAGTGTTGACAGACTAGGTGTGGATTCAGGAAGACCCCACATTCCAATTTGCTGTAGTGTTGTCATTTCCAAAGGACATTTTCAGTTTGTGAGCCCAAAGTATGTTTTAGGCTGATTTATGGAGACCCTGTCTGTACAGCCACAACCACCTCCTGGCTGCTTCCTCCTCCTCCCTCCCTCCTCCTCCTCCTCCTCCTCCTCCTCCTCCTCCTCCTCCTCCCTCCACCCTCCCCCGCAAATATTTCCTTTTAAAAATACTCCGCTGAATTTGAGATAAACAACAGACATGACATTTACTTTATTCAGAGTGAAAGATCTTTGGCAAACGCACAAACATCTAAACTGCCACAGATGCTTTTCTTAGCAAAGGGTATGAAGATCTGTATGTGTAAATGAGGTCCTACTTTGGCAAGAATTTTATAGATCCAGGCCTGACAATCTGATTTCTCTTCATCTGGTGACAGTTAACATTGACTATGTCATCCCTTCTCTACTTTCTTTCGAGAGAGCAAAGCTCTAGGGTGGCTTTTTGCATCTATTGACATTTTCAAACTTGAATCATCCTCAGGCGGAAAATAGCATCTCTTATACTTTGTTTAAGAAAGGTGATTTATATGTCCATAGTCCAAGTTGCTTAAGCCTGGAAATGTTACTTATCAAATAGATGATGCTCTGTAAGCATAACTTTGCTCTGTGTGAACAATTAAAGTCCTGAACATCTTAATAGGCAACTGTATGAAAAAAAAAATTTGCCAAGTTATTTACAAATATTTCACGATTGAAGATGTTCATGAATATGCAATCATCTCGTACGCCCAAGAAATCTATAGCTCCCATGATGTAACCGGCATTAACAGACTAAGCACAGCCAACATGTTTCCGCAGAACATTGAGCAGAATGCATGGTTCAAGAAAGATTTCAGATTTATCTGATCACTTAAAATGTTTAAAAGTAAGCAAATTCTACAATAATGATCAAATGGCAAGGAAAGAAGCTCAAGTTAAATTTAGGAAAATTTAATATGGACAAAGTTGGGGAATCTCTAAAAGATTAGCCTAAAGACTAACGCATTGCTGGATAAGGGGCAGAATGAGACTGGACACAAGCTGAGCCCACAGATACCTTAGTACAGAGACCACAGCAATTCTCTCCTATTTATTTAGAACTAGGATGAGAAAAAAGAAAAGAAAAAAGGAAAGCTATAGCGCTTTCCAAGGGCACAGTGACACAGTTCGTGGTGTAATAGGAAGAGAGCGACCTTTATTTCATAATGATAGGTTAAAATGTTCAATTCCAAAAAAAGTTATGGTGCCATGATTAAGGACATGGGCTACAGTTCCAAATAAGAAAAAGACATGTCAGCTTCAGATGCTTTCCCTGGTAACATAAAAAGATTTTAAAGGATTGCCAGAGTCTAAGGCAAAAGCCATGGCATTTAAAGGTCGCAGCCCCACTTCAGATCATTGACAGAAATGCTTTAGGGCCAACCGTTGATTATTTTTTCCTGTAAAGTGTGCAACCGTAATATCCAATCTAATGTAACACATGCCCAGAAATCAGTCTGCCTGCTACCCTCATGGCCAGCTACAGCAAGAATCTAGAAGAGATCAGTATGATGATCGTGGAAATATAAGACTCACTAGCGTCTCCAATTTGCATCTTTCTCCAAGGAAGTCTATCTATACCCTCTGGGTTTCCAGGCACCACCAATAATGTCACACAAATACCAGACAGGGATGCACATACGGATGTATGCTACTGGCCACCACTGTTACCGGACAGTACAGCATCTGTCTTTCACTCAAGATAAATAGCCAAGAGGTCATAAATTGTTTTCCCTATATTACAGTTTAAGGCTTTGACTAATTATAAGTCCTGATGATTTTCCCCTCATAGTTTTTCTACTAAGTTCTCTTAACATGAGCCAGATGATTATAAAACCAATACAACCTGCAGAAGAGCCAGCAATTCAGAACAGCATCAGAGGCCTGATCTGCTCAGTTTTTATTTGAAAAGATCCTGGGACACCCATCTATAAGGTGGTGTTTCTAGTGACACATCTGAGTTTCATTCAAGACTACAGGAAATAGCAGCAGCACGAACTAGCGACCAGGTGCTTTCAATGCACTTATATGTAATAAAATGCAAAGATTGGCACTATTTTTGCACCAACCTTAGAGCTGAGAAAACAAGCCCAGAATGACTGAAGGTCAGAGTATGGCAGAGGAAGCAGGCTACAGACCCAAAGGAAAGAGTGCTGCGACTCGGAGAGGACGGGACACCACCTGTGCAAGCATTCACTGAGTGCCTGGGACCCGGCCAGGGGCGACATGCCTTGGAGCAGAGATAGACACATGGCAGTGAGGGCAAGCAAGTGTGGAATGCCATGGTGAGCACCACACATCCAGAGGTAGTAGTATGAGTACAAGAGCCGTGGCTAGCCTGCCGCATGATGTGGCTTTGTGTTTCCGGGACCCTTCCTTCATCTGTGAAATGGGAATAACAATACTACCTAACTCACAAGGCTTGGCATAGTTTACAACTAGGATTACTTGCTTTACCTGTAGGAATGTATGATGTAGGGGCTGTGATGACTCCACTTTATAGACAAGAAAACTGTGGCTCAAGGAGATCATGGAGCTCGCCCAACCACCACTGTAACCACCCAGGGCCGGGCCCACTCCAGAGCCTGGGCCCTTCCACACTGCACTAGCCTCCTGGACCTTACATTTGAAAGAAGCTTTCCATGAAAAAGGGTTAAAATGGTATGCTCCGATTCTACGGGAAACTTCAGTTACTTGGAAAATTCATGTTGGTCGTCTGGTCACCTTGGTGATGCCAGGTAAATCAAGTAATAGAATATTTACCTCCCTTCCAAGATGCGATTGCTAGGTTGATTAGCTTAAGGTCTATTTATATTATACCCACATATTTCCCAAGTAAGCTTACTTGGGAAATATGTGGGTATAATATAAATACCATTATTATTTTAGATGTCCATAAATTACCTGTTCTGCAAACAATCCCTGTAATATTCCTTTACCCCTCAGAAGAACTTTCAACCATATCCCAAATCCCAATCGTATCTGTCTGTGGGCAGGGAGAAGAAGCCCTGGCACAGTATTTAGATAGTGCTGGTAAGACACTCTCCACGGTCCCCAGACCTGGGCTACCATCAGGTATTGCTAACCACACCTCCAGTGCATAGACCTCGATTTCTGGAACTCAGTCATTCTCCTCTTGTCTGTCCTCTCAGCCACCCAGGGGTCAAGTTCAGGCCTCCGTGCTTGGTTATACTTCTGTGTCAACTTAGGAAGATAAATTAAATATGAAAGAAAAGAACATTATAAAGATTTTAGCTCCTGAGGTAGGACAGGACAAACAGATCTTTGTCTAAATCAGACTCTTAGGGATGCATGGAGTGTTGTGGACATTGAAACATTTTATTTCCTGCCATAAAAAGAAATCTCTTTTCATTTATGACACGATGAAGTCAATAAAGACAAGGCTTCATTATAGTCCAAAGACCAATGAATCTCTTTTAGAGATAATCTCTGTATAAATAAAATATGCCAACAAGGTTGGTTTAATCCCAAGAGTTTTTGGCTGCATGTTTTAAACCCCTTTATATACTGGCACCCTGCTGAAGCCAGTGACCTTCAAATTATTAAGATGTATTTTAACTACTGAAAAGGCATGAATCATTTGTAGGTTTCTGAGCTCCTGGTTAGCAGCAGAATTCTGTTTCGTAACACTCTTATTAGAAAGGTTTTCTAATTTCCAGAGAAAAACACCTATAAGGATATTTGTGTTTAGCAATTTGCACACTTGGAAAGCTCTCAGTATGCTCTATGAACAGGTTAATTTCATGAGCTAAGTTCTGGTTCCAAAAGATGTATACAGAATGAGTATAAAATAATAATACAATGAATATAACTTATAGATGACATATGTAGGTATTGCTGTATTCACAATTGTACCAAAAATATTATTGAAATCTGATGTGTCAAAAGCATATCCCTGGCTACTCAATTTTTAAATGTACTTGTCAATATTAATAAAAGTATGGTTCTTAAAGATAGCAATTTGTGACAGTTCAATATCTTAGAAGACAGGAAGCTTACCAGGCGACTAGTACCTGGGTTACTGCACTCAGTTATGCTTCCTCCTCTCACAGTAACAATGGGAAACCAATGACCATGGGATGCTTGGTTTTGAAAAGCCACTAGTGCAAGATATTAGGAGGGAAGGCCCCTTTCATTCCCTGCAGAGCCACAGTTCAGCCTACCCTGCTCCCATCATCCATGGCACTGTAACCCAAAATCTTCCTGATAAAAGAATTGGAGATGAATGTGTCTAACCCTAGTCACCATGGTCACAAACTCCTATATTTCCACATTTTACCTAAGTGTAGATGAGACCAGGTAAAAACATATCTTCATTCACAAAAGACCATCTTTGCTATATCAAACCAAAAGAGCACACTGATGATCTCAACTCTTACATTTTAGTTAGAACCAGTAGAACTGATCACTCAAAAGTCTTCAAAAAGTCCTCCTAACCCGTTGCTTTGAAGGATGTGTTTGGAAAGGTAAGCAAAGCTTTCCTGAATCATTTGCCTACTTCATGCTACTTTTAAAAAGTTAGCATGACTTACTGATTTACTTCTGCTTTGGGGCTTAGAAACCAAAGCTGTATATTTATGATTTTTAACAACAACAGAATCATCCAAAAGTTGCTGATGTTGTGTCTAAATTTGTTCAATATTCAACATGTCTGTGAATTGTCCCCTAAGTCATTTAAGTTGCCCAGAACTATGTTTATATAAGGAACAGGAGCACTGCCAGGTTGAAAGTCTTTTTCTAAGAAAGGGGAGGAAAAAAAAAACAAAACAGAAACAGATATAAAAGAGGAGTTTTTGGTTTTTTATTACAGAAGAAACTTCAATGGAAGGATTACGAAATTCCCTAGAGGAGGATGAAAATTAAATGGAGAAGCAAAATGGCCAGTGCCAGTGAAAGAAAGAGATAATCTCAAGAAATCTGAAAAAATGAAAGAGAACATTACCTGCATTTGAAAATGCTTTGATTCAATGAAATAATATCCAAATGAGGAACCTGAGGTTTTGAGATATTAACACTGTCAGAAGAGCATGCCAGAAAGGGTGCAGAGGCATTTCTAAGCATGTGCACTCTGAGGTCACATTGAGAATTCCAATGTTAACTCTGCTATTTAGCTGTGTAAACTTGACCAAACCAAATAATGTCTCTAAGCCTCAATTTCCTCATCTATAAAATGGGGGCATCAACTGCCCTTGTTTCTAGGACTATAGTGAAAATAAGCAGAGAACACTTAGTAGATGCTCAATTATTATTAGATGATAGGGTTTTTATTTAAAAAGTTAACTTTAAAGTAAGTTCTAGGGTCCAGCATGATGGGACATGCTTGTAATTCCAGTATTTGGGAGGCTGAGGCTGGAGTATCGCAGGTTTGCGGCCAGCCTCAGCTACTTAGTGAGGCCCTCTGCAACTTAGTGAGACCTCGTTCCAAAATAAAGAATAAAAAATAGGGCTGGCATGTAGCTTGAAGGTAGAATGCCCCTAGGTTCAATCCCCAGTACTGCAAAAAAAGAAAAAAATAGGGCTTCTAAGACTGTAGCTCGGAGGTAGAACACCACTGGTTCAATCCCCAGTTCCACAAAAAAGGTTATAGGAATAGTTTATTACATAATCTACAGTGATAGTCCTGGAGTTCTATGTTCTATTCTATAATAGTCTGGTACCTGAATTTTAAATTTTACCCTGTGGCACACATTTTAAACTGATATAATAGTTTGTTTACCATTACACTGGTTATCAGGAAATATCTCTTTAAAAAAAAACAAAACATTTGTATCCAGGTGTGGTGGCACATGCCTATAATCCAGAACTTGGGAGACTGAGACAGGAGAACCGCAGGTTCAAGGCCAGCCTTAGCAACTTAGCAAGGTCCTCAACAACTTAGGGAGATCCTTTTTCAAAATAAAAAATAGAGCTGGGGTGTACTCAGAGGTAGAATGCCCAGGTTCAATTCCCAGTACAAGACACACACACACACACACACACACACACATACACACACACACACACACACATCACTTGTAGAAAAAAAATAGTAAATTGATACTCTGGAATCTGGTAATTCATTTGAAATGATCCCATGGAAATCTCCATTAAAGGAAAGTTGTGGTGGAAGCTTTAGTAGAATGAAAGTAACTCACAAAATTCTTATATTGAATTTCATAATATAAACACAGTTGTATTGCTACAAGCAGAAGAAATCATAAGAATAAAAATGAAGCTGGTCATGGTGGCATACACCTGTAATCCCTTTACTTAGGAGGCTGAGACAGGAGGATTACAGGTTTGAGACTAGCCTCAGAAACTTAGTGAGACCCTATTTGATGATCAAAAATAAAACAGCTCAGAGGTAGACTGCCCTGGATTCAATCCCTAGTATCCAAAGTAAAAAATAATATAAATAAATAAATAGAATGAATGACAGATTGTTAAAAGTGCCTCAAATTAGAATGTTTCATAAATGTAGCTGCTAAATAGGTTTTAACAAAAATAAGACACCGTGGTCAAGTTGAAAGCCCTTTAAGGAAAGGTTACACAGGTGACTCTCAGCAGCTCATTTGTCCAGGTGTGCCTCTATCAAGGAAAACCTGAGGACATGAGCTGGGCATGGTGCACCTGCGCTCATCCCAGCTACCCAGGAAGCTGAGGCAGGAGGATCGCCAGTTGGAGGCCAGCATGAACAACTTAGCGAGACTCTGTCTGGGGGTGTAGCTCAGTGGTTAGAGCACTTGCCTAGCATGTGCAGGCCTGCAGAAAATCACAAAGAAGCCACACACACCAAGTGCTGTGTGCACTACTTTTGTATCCTTTGAACCTCACTATGATACATAATCACAATACATTAGTAAAAGTGTATATAACAATGTACCAATAAAAGTATATATAAAAGCCAAAAGACTAAGCCAAAACCAAAATCCCTGAGGAAACAGTGTCACTCGTGTCACTAGGTAAACCCTGTAATGTCACATTACCTTATAACATTTAAAGTAATTCATTTTTTTACAAATGTGTTGCCTCTCATCAAGAAGACACCTGTCAGGTCAAGTACAACTCGATACCATGGGCTACTCAGTTGAAAATCTGAAGACCTTTCCTTTCCATATATTTATACGTACTACTAATGAGTATGATCTAGGCGAAACATTTAAAAGAGAGAAAAACACACTCTTAAAGAAATGCCGTTGGGTCATTGAGCATGTCACATGGCAAATAGGAAGCGGAGGACTATAGCGGAAAACACTGCGAAGCAACCGCTGGTCTAAAGCGCCTGCACACAGGCACAGCCAGGCAGGCACAATGTACGGCCTTTTCAGAGGATGCTAGTGAACTGAAAGTCTTAAAGCCACAAGCAGGTAAAGCAGTGCAGAGCAGGCCACACCTGGTGGATGGAGTTTTGCATTAGGAGCGTTCTCGCGCGAGAACCACGAGATGTGCTCTTCCGGGATGGCAGGATAAAGAACTCCTAAGGAAGGAGTTTGCATAGTCCTAGCATCACATATGGTTTCCAAAGTGCTTTTATGCATGTCATCTCGTGTGATCTTTACAGCTGTCTCAGGTGGCAAGGAGGGCAGGTGTCCTGTTCATTTCACTGATTCTGAAAACTAAGGCTCAGAGAGGTTGACACACTGACTCCAGGACTCATGGTACAGCCAAGGTGAGAGACAAGGTTTTCTGTAGTCTAATCCAGAGGTAAAATAAAAACAGCCCATAAAGAATTTCACCATTTATCCTTTTAAAAGTGGATTTCAAGCTGAGTGTGCTGGCACACACCTGAAAACCCCGTACTTGGGAGGCTGTGACAGGATCGCAGATTTGAGGCCCTCAGCAATTTAGCAAGCCCCTCAGCAACTTAGTGAGAGCTTATTTCAAATTAAAAAAGATAAAATAAAATAAGGGTGGGGTGTAACTCAGAGGCAGAACACCATGGGTGAAATCCCCAGTACCAAAACAAACACAAAACAAAACAAAACAAAACAAAAAAAGAATTTCAATTGCACAGCTACCCAACAACTGAATATGTCAGAGGAATCAGGTTGGGGGAAATTTCCCAGTAGTCAACACATATAATGGTGCAAGAGGGAAAATATATGTACAAGATTGTGCAAATCTGGAAAACTGAAACTTACTCCATGGTGATAAAGTCTGGTGACTCCTGCCTGCTCCCTCTCCTCTCACAGGAAGAGCAGAGTTCCCTCCACCAAGAATAACGGTTCACAGAGGGGAACATATGATAATAGAAAACCTAGCCCCGTCTCTATGGCACTCATTTAGCTGCCCAGAACGAGCCAATGAAAGCGGCCGAGGCTTTCGTGGTTTCCCTCGTTTCTGGGACAAGTTTTAGTGAGAAAAGTTGACCAGAATGGAGAGCACTATCCCAGCACTATCGAATCACTTAACATTTACAGGCACATAAAGGGCTGGTGAAGTCCCCAGCCATAACCACACCTGCTGACACTCAGCAAGCAAAGCACATCTTCTTGGCTGGACCCCTGGGCTTCACGGTCAAGGCCTTTTAAGAACTTTAAGGAAGTTTTGCTGATAGTCATTTGTTCATTGAAGCTTCCATTCACCAACTAGCTAAGGGGTGCCTACTCTGTGCTGGGTATTATTCTAGCACTGAGAATCCACCCATTTACTCATGGGAAGCTCTTGTTCTAGTGGGAAAGAATGTAAACGAGTAAAACATATTCGTTGGTGGAAAGTGTATGGAGAATGAGACAGACACACAGGATGAGGGAGCTGTGGGTGTGGGGGAATAGCACTGTAAGTAAGAAAAGTACTGCCTCTGTGTGCAAATAATAATATCAAGAGGACAGATGTACAAGATATCCGAATGTGTGTTTAGAAGCCCAAAATGAAACTCAGCAGTACAAAGTTCAAATCTGTCAAAAAGCAAAGAATGCTAAATAAAAATGGTGGGTGAGACCCCCAAGTCCTATATCCTACTTGGAACAACTATCCTCCTGCTTTTAAACGTCTATGGCATTTGCTAGCACTCACTACAGGGTACTCCATTGCCCCTCTTCCTACCCTACCAAGTGTGCTAGCATTTTACCTGAGGACAAATGAAACATGCACATCAGTAGCATATCTCCAGACTGCCACACAAACACCCTAAGAACCAAAAACGTCCAATATTAAGATAAATTATTCTCAATGTAAGGACTATTAGGAGAAAACCACCTTTAAAAAAAATGTATCACAAGTTCTTTTTAAAATGTTAGCACAGATTGTCTATCCAAATGAATTTTAGTCCGGGTAGATGGCAAATAAGACTTTTGTGTGTTTTTCTGTTTTTTTCTACTGTTATTCTCTTTCCCTGCATGTGACTCTATACTGTATTAACTCAGTTATGTGTTGCCCTAAAGAGGATCTTCTTACTTTGTAGGCAATCAAAGATCTCATTAAATTACCCTTAGTTAAGGTTCTCTTAAGACTGAGCAAGCTTTTAAAAACTATAAAAATAATATTTGGCAATGGTCATCACATAAAACAGAGAACAAAGGAGAAAAATCCCACTGGAAGTAAGAGTAGTGTCCTACTTACCTGGAATAGGAATAATGGGAATACTTTCATTGGGGACCACCCGAGGGGAACTGCTGTCTTCCACATAGAAATGGGCAGTCTGAAAGCATTTTCTGTATAGAAAAGAGAAAAACATGCTAATGGTTAGACCAGAGAAATACACTTTGCCTGAGTTCATCATTTTTTCAGGTCTTCTCCCCCAGATTTTCCCAGCTTTAAGCAAGCTCATGATAAAGTTCAGAGATACAGGAAGGATGGCATTCAGCATACTGAAGGAGCCCAAACAGCGGGTGGAGATCCATTTCAGATTCACATCCACTCAGAGTAAAAAGGTCAACAGCACTAAGCCACTCGAATATGTGAAAACTTGGCATGGACAGAGGAGACTCACTGCACCAACCTCCAGGATCACCCCACAGTATTTCCACATTTGACACTTCACAGAGGAATCAGCTGCTATTCCCAACGCCTAGCGCCAAGTTCAAAGCCACACCTTGAAGGAACGCTCTTGTGTAGTCATCAGCCCAGAGACACAATAGCACCACACTGTCTGTGCTGAGCGGGGCCCCAAAGCCTCAGACAGCTCTTGAAAGGATCACAGGGCTTCCAGGGGCAGGCATGCCCAAATCCAGAGGCCCTCGCCAGACACTTCTGAGACAAGCACCAGAGGCCCTGCGGCTCTGCTTGCTTTCTGCCCTGTGTGGGTTTTACCTGTACTTCAAGCAAAGCAAGGAGCACACACCGGTCATCACGGACCCTGCCGAGAACAGAAAAGCCATCGGCAGCTCAGGCGGCCTCTGCCCACCACACCCACGTCACTGCTCACTGCGCCCTAATGAGCTGCCGGAAGCACAGGCTGAATATTTAATGAGGCTGCTCAGCGTGAATGGCTATTGTGACCAGAGAAGGGTCCCTGTTCATCTGGCAGAGGGGCTTTACAATAGCCGGCCCTACTGCTGAGGCTTTTACCAAGCAGGGGCATCCTTCTGCTGCTCCGTGTCACTGGATCTGTCCCGCTCCACTGGCGGCTGCCACCAAGCAACATTTGCACACACTATGGCTTTGTTTTTCTGGGGTCCCTATCCCAACTACCAGAGCAAGGCGACTTTTCCTGAGCACCTGCTCTGCTAAGCAAAAGTGTCCCGAATGGTTCTGTTGGAACTATTTCTGTGGATCAAAGGAGGGCATTGGGGGAAAACACCAAGCAACTCTAAAATCCAGAGATCTCTGTGGGAACCAGGAGAGCTCAGCCATGCAGTTTTCTGCCTCAGCTTGAGGCCGCTACAACCTCATGCAGTCAGAAATGGTCACGCGCGACCGTGCGAAACTTTTTCTTTCGGCAGTGCTCGTCTGCAGATGGGAAGTAGCTCTGACCAACTGCACAGTTGGGCACTATTCTAGAACCAGTCTGGATTGCTCCTCCATTAGGGCATCCTGAACATAAATGATTCCAACTCTCAACACATGTCTCACAGGACTGCTCTTGCAGCACTGAGGAAAAATGAGTTTTCTGCGAATTGCCTGGCATTTTCAGTATAAATAATAACACAGGGTTCATCACTCTTCACTTATCTTTTTCTAAGTTTGGGATTAACATCAATTAGTCAGACTTAAGCGACATGGATAGTGAATGGACATAATATAGGGCTCATCTACTGCATGTAAAATGATGGAAATCTATATGGAAAACATGATTCTGATGTTTCATGTGATAGTTTCTTTCTATTTCTAAATTAGTTATCAATTTTCTTCTCTTTGATTCCTTCCTTTCTCTCTTCCTTCCTGAATGTGCACAGATTTCCAGAATATAATATTAAAGTTAGCTGGGCACAGTGGCAGCACACTTATAATCCCAGTACTTTGGAGGCTGAGATACAAGTATCTCAGGTTCAAGGCCAGCCTCAGCAATTTAGCAAGGCTCTCAGCAACTTAGGAAGACCTTGTTTCTAAATAAAAAATAAAAAGCGCTGAGGGTGTGGCTCAGAGGCAGACCGCCTGTGGCTTCAATCCCAAGTACCACAAAACAACAACCTATTAAAGTGAAAACGTAAGTGTGGACTTCACAGATGGGCTGGATCCTTTACCACCCACTGTCACAGCTAAGGACAATTGGCTTTTGCTGAGTCAGACTTCAGCCACTCAAGTCTTCAGGACCCCTAAGAAGTACTTACTCCAAGTCATTGTCATGAGTAGCATACAGTTTACCAGGTCAGCCTTCAACCAATGGAAAGAACAATAAAACAAAACAAAACAAAACACTTTTTTAAGATCATAATTACTGTGCCAATTAAAGTTCTAAAACATAAAGCCATTAGCATGTGGAATCCTTACAGGCCAGGTTACTGTTGACTCAGGAAGGCCATACTTAGTGTATATTTGTTTTTTCTAGAAGACAGGCAGACAGTCCAGCTGGTCTCTCAGTTACACATGGAACTGAAGGATCGATGTGAAAACTGCAGTGTGTACTGAAGCAAATCACATGCCAGTGCCCCAGGTGCTGCTGTTTATAATGGATTTCCCCTGGAGCAAAATAACTGTGATTGCCAGAGAAAAGCACACAACCAGGGACTAGGGTCAGACACCCAGGAGACAAAGCTCTGTGTATCTGCACCTTGCTTGGGTCACATACTTTCCTCCTACAAAAAGATGTGGGTGGGTAACTGACTACAGAACCTGGGGGTGGGTGGGGACCCTGTCCTTAAAATAATGGTTTCGATGCATTCAGAAAATATTCGCTCAGCCCTGCTGTATAGCTGCATGTGTGGATAATGCATTCTCTATGACTGCCTGCAATCCTTAAAACCATGCTTTAAGAAAACCTGGCTGGGCGTGGTGGTGCGTGCTTGTAATTCCAGTACTTGGGAGACTGAGACAGGAGGATCGCAGGTCCCCGGCCAGCCTCAGCTACCTAGTGAAGCCCTCTGCAACTTAGTGAGACCCTGTTTCAAAATAAAGAATAAAAATAGGGCTGGGGATGTAGCTTGGAGGTAGAATGCTCCTGGGTTCCATCCCTAGTACTGCAAAAAAAAAAAAAGAAAAAAAACCTGGCTGAGCATTGGAAGAAAGGAAAAACGCCCCAAATTTTAGTGCCTCCAAACTTCTAGCCTGTGATCTGTTCAGAGGCAGCAGTATTGTCTCCAATTTCGAGCTCTGGAATGGAGAAAGAATTTCTGAAAGTGCTCAAATGATCATGCGATTTCCATTTTCTCTCTAGGCCCAGTTCTCTTTCAAGCAACTTATGCCTAAAAGTACCTCCTTGAATGAAATACTTCTAGGATCATGAACAGCCATTTTCCAAAAGTTTCCTCACCTCATACGAAACATGTTTATCCAAGTATCATAAAAAAAAAATATATATATGCATTCGGGAGGCTGAGACCAGAGGATCCCGGTTCGCGGCCAGCCTCAGCTACCTAGTGAGGCACTCCGCAACTTAGTGAGACTCGGTTTCAAAATAAAGAATAAAAAATAGGGCTGGGGGTATAGTTCGGAGGTAGAACGCCCCTGAGTTCAATCCCCAGTACCGCAGAAAAAAAAAAAACAAAGCAAAAAACAAAACAAAACAAAACAAAAAACATGTCCAAGTTGAACTACAACTTATAATCTAGTGGGTCCCCACCAGACGTTCTATACTTCCAGCTCTCTCTCTCTTTACACTTGTTTATTACATGCCATCTCTTCTGGATGCTTTCTGTCTCTTTTAAGGAACTGAGGCCAGGTAACACATTATTTTCATTGATCCTGACTCTCCTATTGATAACACAAATTAGTCACATTCTGCTTTTTTTTTTTTTTTTTTTTCCAGGGCTGGGGATTGAACTCAGGGGCTTTCTACCTCCGAGCTACACCCCCAGCCCTATTTTTTATTCTTTATTTTGAAACCGAGTCTCACGAAGTTGCAGAGTGCCTCACTAGGTAGCTGAGGCTGGCCGCGACATTCTGCTTTTTTTGACCTACATTTGTGTTATATATTTTTCTAACATTTGGGAGTTTCTCACTTTTAGGTATACCTTAGAGTTTTGGAGGGTCCTGAAGAATCAGTCTGTCTCTCTCATATCAAAATTTCAGTTCAACAGTGGTTACTAACCAGCAGCAGTTAGGGGGCATTTAAAACACCCTTGTGAGATGAGCCCCAATCCTGCTGTCCTAGCTGAGCAACCCTGTGTATTATGAACCCCCATACTGCCGACCTGGGAGTCTGGGGTGCAGTGTTCCTGGGAGTCCCCAGCTCTGCCACAAAGAAGCCACTTTAAAAAAACAAAAAACAAAAAACAAAAAAAACTTGCATCCATAAAAGTCAAATGAGCATTTACAATATTCCATATGGGATAAGAAAGTCTTAGATTTCACAGCTATTAACATAATCATTACAAATACAGAAAGAAAACTTGTACTACACATACTTAAATAAGAATTTCAAGGTCTTCTGCTCCATTTCTGTTAGAACCGAAATTATCAAAAACCGGATGGTAAGCTCTGAAGTCAGAGTAAGCTGTTCCACGACTTACACTAAATAAAAGTCTTTTCTAGGCTACAGAAAAGACATATTTCTCTAATGAAAGGTTTTTTTCCTCCTAAAGTTGCCTTTTAAACCACGCTTGTGGATTATGCTAGTTGTCTATAAGCAAAATTCATTGTAGTTTCAATGAAGTAAGTGAAGTTGTATTTACTCCAGTGTTAACAAGTTCACAATGTCCTGATGTCTTGAATTCCAAGTGTCTTGCCACTTGAACAAAAATGAAAAACACTGTATTACATAGCTTTCTAAAATCTACCCCCTCACCCCGGAAAGTGCTGAGAAAGTGCAAGGGTATCATATATATACCGACTGTGCTCAGATGGGAGCAGGAAGGAGACAGCCCACTCTGCAGGAAGTGCTTCCTCAATTCAGACTAGCCGGGTATACAGGGCAGAACAAGGATGAAGCGGATCTGCTATTCCTAATTTGGTCACTCTTCCTGTGTGCCTATCAACAAGCAAGCATCCTGCCTTGCTGAATCAGGCTCCAGTCTACAGGTATGCATTTTTAAAATAACCTAGCTCCTGAATGTAACCCAAATGTGTCAGGGGCTTGACCAAGGAGGGCCAGCATTAGATCTAAGCATATCTCCATAGAAAGTTCCAAGTAGCAGAATGGGCACAAGCTTCCTCTATTACTCACTGTCCATTATCCCTTCTTAGAACACCAACGCCAGCTCTTACATTTTGAAAACATTGCTAAGCAAAACATGACTAGCAGTCATGAGGGTGTGCGTGACGTCCTGTCCAGCAGCTGCTCACGTGTGTGTGGACTCTGGTTAGCAGCTCCTTGGTCCCCAGCCCATGCCCACCCTGTGGGTGGTCCAGCTCCATGGAGCACGTGCTGGCCTCCTTTAGGAGTGTGCCTGTTAGCATGAGTCTAGCTTCTGAGAAACCCGCAGGACACAAGAGGCGTACGGTCATGAACATCTGCTCTTGGACTGAAATTTCTAAAAATAACTGTCTGTCCTTTCAAATAAGGGTGCTATTTTGAGGATAGAGACCTTTCCTTTCCAAAAATCAAAAATTCTATTCTTGAAGAAGCAGGACACACATGCAGAGTACAGCTTCTAATGAGGCCGACAGAAACATCTCCCCATATCAGCTGTCAGTTCCAAGTCCCTGAGCTCCCCGCTGACACACACACCAGCAGCACATGACAAGTTCTGAGTGTTTAATTGGCCCTCTTGACTAATCACACATGCGTGCACACACACACACCTGCTCTGATAGTCTTTCTAAGTATTAATATATATTCCAGTTAAAGAGGCTGATCCTCCAAGCAAAATGTGGCAAACCAGAAAATCTCTATACTTCAACGCCTTCCCCATTTCCTTCCAGGAATCTGATATATTAAAGCAGAAGGCCCAAGATGACCAAATTTCTGCATAAAGACCTTCTTTTCTGTGATTTCTGTTTTTCTTTTTCTTTTCTTTTTTTTTTTTTTGCAGTACTGGGGATTGAACACAGGGGCATTCTACCTCCAAGCTATACCCCCAACCCTATTTTTTATTATTTATTTTGAAACAGGGTCTCACTAAGTTGCAGAGTGCCTTACTAGGTAGCTGAGGCTGGCCGTAAACCTGGATCCTCCAGTCTCAGCCTCCCAAATGCACGGATTACAAGCATGTGCCACCACGCCTGGTGATTTCTGTTTTTTTCAGTAACTGTATATATAACTTCTGATAGGGGCTTGCCATTTTCTTATATCGTTTTCTGTGCCTCTAACAAGAATTTGGGAATAAATAGGTGACCAACGCTTTTCAGAAGCAAATTGCTAATCTTGAGTAGAGAAATCTCTGCAATTCTACTTAGCGCTGCTGGGTTTTAAAAAGTTCCTCAAAGCTGGGTGTGGTGGTGCATGCCTGTCATCCCAGTACTCAGGAGGCTGAGGCAGGAGGATTGCAGATTTGAGGCAGGTCTAAGGAATTTAGCAAAATCATTAGCAACCCAGGTGAGACCCTGTTCAAAATTAAAATAAAAAAAAAATACAAAATAAGGCTGGGGTATAGCTCAGAGGTAGACTACCCTGGGGTTCAATTCCACATATCCAAAAGAAAAAAAAAAACCAAAAACCTTCAAAGGCAGGTTCAGGCCAAGCGTGGTAATGCACACTTGTAATCCCAGTAGTTGGGAGGTTGAGACCGGAGAATCTGGGTTGGCGGCCAGCCTCAGTTACTTAAGTGAGGTCCTGTGCAACTTAGTGAGACACTGTTTCAAAATAAAGAATAAAAAATAGGGCTGGGAGTGTAGCTTGGAGGTAGAATGCCCCTGAGTTCAATCCCCAGTACCACACATAAAAAAAGGCATCCACATTTGCTTTGAAAAAAGAGGGCTTCCAAAGCCTACTTAGGCTTTGGGGTCAACATGTCCATCCTTTTTGAAAACATGAGTTGTCACACCATTCCTTCCTGGCTCCTTGGCTTGCCACAGCAGCACTGTCCTCCCTCTACAACACTGTGACTACTGAGGTGTGGGCTGGGAGGGGATTACAGCATGCTTTCCAGGCTTGGATGAAAGCTCAGAATTACAAGCAAATCAGAGGTTGACACACAGAGGTTAGAAATCAAGTCACTATCTTCAAACTAAGCTCCATGGTTTTATAATCACTTCAGGTTAAGGAATTTGCCGCTCAAAATTCCACTTGCAGACTATGGCAGACAGAAGCTGAGCCACTGCTGAATATTAATTAAGCAACACTACCTGGTTTAAAGACTGCCCTCATTTAAAGTGACAGTGGCACACCCTCTCATAATTGCATTTGTTCTCCTGCTGTCAAGAACAGAAATCCCATTCATATTTACTTTTGTAAATGGATTTGTTGTAGGGAACCTTGTATGAATAAGAGCCACTTAATACACAGAAAGTTGAAAAGGCTCGTTGCCTCAGGGAGATGACTGAGAGCTATGTTAAGACATGGGTTGAGCCTGGCATGGTGGCGCACACCTGTAATCCTAGTACTTGAGAGGCTGATACAGGAGGATCGCAGGTTCAGGGCCAGCCTCTGCAACTTAGTGAGACCTGGTTTCAAAATAAAAACAGGGCTAGGGCTGGGGGTATAACTGGGAAGTTGAATGTACCTGAGTTTAATCTCCAGTGTCACCACCAAAAAAAAAAAAAAGACATGGATCAATTTATTAGGGCAAAAGTTCCAAGAAATTGAAGCGACCAGTGCAACAAGTGTGCTTCCTTGGGCTTTCCCTCAGAGAAGAATCTGCCTGAAGTGACTCCAGGGCTCCACTTGGACAGGAGCCCAACTGAAGTTCTAAGTTGAGATTTTTCATATACAACAACTCGCTTGCTGTTAAGTTTCCTTTGCTGCATGTTAAATGATTCAGTTTCCACAACTCAGTTTACATTGGTAGTGTCTTCTCAGGAAGGGATCTTCTGGAAGGAAAAGCTCAGAAACCAAAATATGCTCGTGGGTTGGCATGTTTTCCAAACCATGAAAGGGGACTCAAGATCTGACAAATGTGAATGTGCTTTTGGGGATAACTGGGCGGCATAATTCATATCCGGGCTGCCCTGGAAATCGTGGGGTATGTGGCTGCCGCACCTTGGGTCAACGGGCTTATTGGACAGGTGGAGGGGAGGAAAGGAAAAAGGGGAGAGAAAATCATCTGAGAGATGGATGGGGTATAAAAGGGGATGCAGATATTAAATTTCAACAAGAAAAGAAAGTTTCGAGATATTTTAGATTTCAGTCAGGCCCAGTGGCACATGCCTGTAATCCCAGTACTGGGAGTCTGATACAGGAGGATCACAGACAGGTTCAAGACCAGCCTTGACAATAGAATAAGATCCTCAGCAACTTCACAAGAATCTGTTTCAAAATAAAAAGGGCTGAGGGGCATAGCTTGGAGCTAGAATACTCCTGGGTGCAATCCTCAATAGAAAAGAAAAAGATATTTGGGGTTTCACATGTCCTTCTGAGAGATGTCCCAGTCAACTATTACAAACGGAAGTGACAAAAGTCCCAATTCTGCAGTGAGAATTTTACTGGATGATCCGGATCACCTACAGTTAATGTCTTTGGAAAGGTGGGAGAAAATTAACATATTATAGGCACGAAAATATTCTCTGGCTAAATAGGACCTTTGCCAAGAAATCCTTGCAGATATGATGGGTTGAGTAACACTTTCCAGTATACAAGAGAACAGAGGTTGCTTCATAGACGCATCTTGACAAGAACCTGAACATACTGGATTTTACATTGTGGCTGGCTTCCAAGAAGCGAGTCTTGCATAGTGTTCCCCAAGGCTCCCAGCAGTTACCTGGAGAGGACAGCTTTGAGTTGCAGCCTCGCCCTGGGGACCCGAACCTGGAATGTTCTGGACATCTGGACTGAGGCTGCAGTGACTCTCCACCTCATCTGTCACTGCTCGTAAGGGCACTGACAACTCTCCCCTCAATGACTTGGACTGTTCATGGCCATGTGAAGCCCACCTTTTTAGGGGAGGAGGTAGAAATTATTTCTCATTTTGTTTACTACACATTATTCTATATTTATAATCTAAAATGGTCTGCTAGCCAGGTGTGGTGGCGCACTCCTGTAATCCCAGTACTTGGGAGGCTGAGATAGGAGGATTGCAGGTTTGTGGCCAGCCTCAGCTACTTAGTGAGGCCCTCTGCAACTCAGTGAGACCCTGTTTCAAAAATAAAGAATATAAAATAGGGCTGGGGGTGTAGCTCAGAGGTAGAATGCTCCTGGGTTTAATCCCCAGTACCGAAAAAAAAAAAAAAAAGTCTGCTAAAAGACTTGCCAACTACTTATTTCATTAACAAACTGATTGTACTTTAACGATCCAGTAAGATGTGTACTGCTTTACTGAATAGCCACAGACTGAAATTGTTCAGACCATCCAGAAAAATGGTTGGTTCAGACATCGCACTATCAACCAGGCTGAATTCCCAATGACTTAAGAATTTACTAATAAAATTTGAGCCTAGAAAAGGCTTAAAAAAAAAAAAAAGTAACCTCAGAATGGACAGACTTTCTAACAAAAATAAAAATCTAGAAAATATAAATTTCATTTTGTAAAAGTCAAAGAAGTACCACAAACACAGTTAAAAAGGAAACGAGATTGTAGCTAGCTGAGGTTGGCCACAAACCTGGGTCCTCCGGTCTCAGCCTCCCAAATGCTGAGATTACAAGCATGCGCCACCACGCCTGGCTCTGATAACAATTTCTTGAATTTATTCTACTTATCCACTTGCAGAATGGCACCTAAAGTTATTCACCATAATAGTGTCTGTAATAACAGAAGATTGGGAACACCCCAGATGACAGCAGCAGGAGATTGCTTAAATAAATCATGATACATCTACACAAAAAATACTATGCTTCTGTAAAAAGAATGGGGACACTATGTATGCATAAGTAAAAATTGTGTTAAGTGAAAATAAGTAAGGTACATGGTATAAGGATACTCATATGCTGGGTGAGGTGGTGCACACCTATACTCCCATTATTTGGGAGGCTGAGACAGGAGGATCACAGGTTCAAGGTTAGCCTCAGCAACTTAGCGAGACCTTGTTTCAAAATAAAAATTGAAAAGGGATGGGGGCGTAGCTTAGAGGTATACTGTCCCTGGGTTCAACTCCCAGTGCCACACACACACATACAAAAGGGGGGATTCTCGTTTGTTTACATATATATCAATTTCTGGAAGAATGTCTGATCAACTAGCAGTGGCAGCTCCCCATTTATGAACAGGCAGGACACAGGGTGGGTGGGTCACAGGAAGGGGATAAAACGTTCTGATTTTGAACCACACCAAATATTATCTCTTCAAGGTTTCTCCTGTCTGTGGGCACAGTCCGGTCTCCTGCCAAGGGAGGCTGGAGAGCAGTGTGGACACGGGACCAGAAGGCGCACGCCACGTAGAGGTCTGGAGCAGGAGCTCTAACAGCCCCTGCAGCTGCTTGGAGCTGCTCTTGAGGACTTTTCTCCTGATTTTCTCTTGGGGACTTTTCTCCTGATTCCTGGCTACATTTTCGATGGACACGTGGGCTAGGGGAGGAAGTAACCAGGAAGGGTGAAGGCCAGGCCCCTGCAGAAGGCTGCAGACAAAGACACGGGCTGGGAAATGGGCAGTTGTAGGGTCTGGAGAACCTACAGAACATGGTGGACATGTTCTGACAGAACATGGTGGGGTGGTAAACAGGAGAAAAAGTAGAGGCTGAGCAGCCTGGGGCCAGGCTCTCAAGGAGGCCCATCGCTTTCTCATGGAACAGCAAGCAAGATGGGGTACCGATGGGGTACCTCCCTGGACTCAGTCCCAACTTGTCCACTTAAGCAGGATGGGCTAGCCAAGTAACTTACCTTCTCAGTTTCTCTGTCTTCTCAATGGGATGGCATATTCTACACACTAAGTATGTGACATATGTACCTCATTTAATCTTCACAACAATCCAATGAAAAGGAGCTATTTACAGACCTATTTTCTAGATGAAGAAATTGAGGCTCAAAGGCCACAAAGCCGGGAAACGGCAGAGTTCCCAGCAGAACCCACATCTCTCCAGGCAGAGCCTGTCTCTTGGGACTCCTGCACTCTAAAACCAAGTAGATTCTTTAGATACTCATAGTTTCCCAAGACGGTTCCTAGCTGCTTGACCCAGATGAGGCTGGTCTGGGCTCCCTTCAGTCAGGAGAGAGGGGACACCAGAGGATGAGCACTGCATAACAAAACAGCTTCACCGGGCACTTCTCATCTGATCAGTGTGACCGCCCAAGCCCACTCCCGCCCTGGGGCAAGTACGTCAAGGGGATAGTTTACAGGCCTAGCATCATTTGAGGGAGACCTTGAAACTGGATGAGCATTTATCTCTGCCCTATCCACAAGGTGAAGCTGGTTCTTAAACCACATCACTTAGGCATACAAGTGATGGCCAAGGTCTCCCTTTCTTAAGATGACACCTTTGAATCTAATGCTATTAAAAAGGAGGGCTTGTATTTCAGCATTTACCCTGGGAACTTTGGAGATGTTGGAAATTGAAAACTTAAATTAGTAAAAAGAGATCACAGAACAATCATATTACCAGTGCCAGGGATCATGACCTTCTCTACAAGGCCCAAACAGCTTAACAGAAGATAGATCACAGATTTTCCCATTAACCTGTCACAACTCTCATACATAGGTATCATAGGCATGTCTGATTTTAATGGGTAGATAGTTGAAATTTCATCTCAATCTGATTTATTTATAATCGATGGAAAGAAACCATTCAGTGTAAAAATTCCAATGTAAATTATATAAATTGGTTCCTCAATAGTAAAAATATACTATTCATACATAGTATTGATTACTGAATTAGTCTACTTACCACTTTAATATTAAAGATTCTCATATTATAGTTTGCTGAGGATGAGGCTTCATAAACATCAAGAGGCTCAAGTATAGTGATTAGGATTGTACAATCATGACTACTAAATGTTTCTTATAAAATTCTCCAGGACAATACTTTTTTAAAGCATTCAAACTATCTGGAATTCATGTGTCCTCCCCCCTTTTTGCAGTACTGGGGATTGAATCCAGGGGCATTCTACCTCTGAGCTATTTTTTTATATTCCTTATTTTGCAACAGAGTCTCACAAGTTGCAGAGGGCTTCACTAAGTAGTTGAAGCTGGCTTTGAACCTGCGATCATCCTGTCTCAGCCTCCTAAGTACTGGGATTACAAGCATGCGCCACCATGCCCGGCTCCCTCCCTTTTTTAAAGTTCACCTTTCTTATGGAAAAGCGCATAGTATATTCACATTTGCTCATGTCTTTCCCCTTCCTACACTTTTATTAAAATACACTTTTATTGGTGCATTGTAACCATATATCACATTGCGATTTAGAGTGATAGAAATACACATGCGCATAGCACCCGGTGTGGTGTGTTTCCCTCTGGATCCTGCCTGCTCCCTTCCCCTTTCCATTCATAATATTGAAATCGGTACTGACAGCTTCACAAATGCACACAGGATTGTTTGACCTGTTTCCTTCATCAGGACTCCCCCTCTCCTCCTCACCTCCTACCCCAAATCTCCTTCCACTCTTCTCTCCTCATTTATCTGAAGTCTTTTTGTTTCCTAATTTCTCTCTAGCTTCCATATTATGAGAGGGAATACATATGACCCTTAACTTTCTGACACTGGCAAATCTTAGCATAATATTCTTTAGTTCCATCCATTTTCCCTAAAATGGCATAATTCTGTTGTTTTTGGCTGAGTAAAATTCCACTGTGTGTATATACCAGTTTCATAACCCATTCATCTGTTGACAGGCAATATCATTAGCAATCAGGGAAATTAAATAAAAAATACACTGAGATTCCATCTAACCCCAGTTAGAATGGCTATCATCAAGAATATGAACAATAGCAAATGCTGACAAGGATATGGGGAAATAGGAACCCTTACATACTATTAGTGGGAATTGCAAATTAGCACAGATTCTATGGAGATCGGTTTGGAGATTTCTCAGAAAACTAGGACTGGAACCACCCTTCCTATTCTTAATCTCTCCATTACCTATGAATTTAAGTTTTAGAAAAATAGTTTTCACTTATAAGGCTAAATGCATGCATTATGGTCTTAAAAGTTCTCAAACATGCAAATGTCTGAAAGAATGGAAACAAAATGGATGCAATATATATGAGCATACAAACACAGAGCACCCCAGTATGGCCCAATCTAGAAATAAAGCGCCCCACCCCCAACTGCAAAGCAAAGCAGAGCAGAGCAAGTGCACACAAGCTTGCTACCCCCAAGCTGAGCTGACATTTCCCAGTCTTACTTTTGGGAGTTGGGGTAAAATACGTGAAGTTTCAGCACCTGCTGTCTAAAAGACTTTAATCCCCAAGGCAACAAAACAAAAATCCGCAAGCCAGTCCCAGTGAGACCCCCCACCCCTTAAGCTTCGCTGCCCCTCACCTGCTCCCCTTCTCTCCTCTCTCCCCAGAGGAAGGCACTTCATGGAAACGTCTGGGAAAGCCCTTGGACTTTATTTTGTTACACCCTCTAAATGGACAAAAAACAAAAGAGAACAGGTGTAGAAGACAGTGTTTTCAATCGGCCACCAAGAATTCCACACAGTCTCCCTCCCTCCCCTAACACAGACACCCTTGTCACCCAGCCTCATTTGGGCTTTTTTTTTGGGGGGGGTCTATTTAGAGAAGTAAAGGCACCATAGAGGAAGGCTGTGAAGAGAGAGGAAAGGGTCACACTCCAGGAATGGAAAGGCAGCCAGGGGCAATGGGGTTATACTCCAGAGGTGGTCTGTTGAGCGATTTTCAAAAGAAGCAGCTTCCACACAACAATGGCTGCTTTCAAGAAGGTCTTTGTTGCTGCAGTAAGAAATATGAAATGCAAACTTTGCTCTTAATGGCCTTACTAGAAGGTTGTAGCGCTCTAGTGTTAACAGAGGGAGGGCAGTACACCATGACCTTCTCCTGCAGATACCTGCTCTCCTACTTGGGACGCCACCCTGGCACACAGGATGGCTTGAAATACCACGGACAGAAACACAACTGCTGGAATCTACTGGGGACCATTGGGGGCCTCCCATCTGCCACAATTTTCCCTTAGACTTTGGTTCTGTCTTTTCCCCATGATTTCTTGTCATCTCTGGATACTTTCCTGATTCACAACACAGATTGTAGAATACAGAGGAGAAGCATCTCAGAGAGATGGGATAGCAACTGGCGAGTTATTACTATATATAAAGTCCTATATTTAAGTTTCTCTTGAAAATTTAAATAACCATAGCATCTGAGACTGAGTGATAGACTTTGGAAGCTGTACTTCTTCACAGAACACCTGAAAGTGTCTAATTAATTTGGTCCTTCAAGCCACCAGTGCTTCATACTGAAATGATCCTGGTCTTTCTAAACTCTGTTGATGGAGAAGCAGAGACAAAGTGGGATAGATGCATGTTCTCTTTTTGGCAGCTCTGTCGAATACTGCATAGAACTGTGCGATCAGGTGGGTGGCTGTACTTTTGACTCGTTCTCACCTTTTTGGCAGCTTCTTCCTTCTATAAATAAACATTCCCTCATTCTTGAGTGTTAGGTTTTTCTCCTCACTCCATATAAGTTTTCATTTATTTTGATAATTATTAGACTGCATATTGGGTAAAGGTGCTTGACATATGAGCCAAAACTGGAAGAAGCCCAAACTTGGGAATGTGACTGAAAAGGGGGAAGGGAGGGATTGCTGTAACTCAGAACTTCTTGTCTCCCTCTGTTGAGAACATTCTGGAACTACAACAACTGTCCCCCAAACATCACCAATATGCGGCGTGGCTAGGAACATTAATCTTGAAGAAATCACGAGAGTGTTGGAATGTTTTTACAAATTTTCATAAAAACTTGAAATTTGCAGCTTCCTAAAATATTTAGACTTTTTCTCAACCCTTAGCCCTACTCTGAATTCTGCCAGATTCACTCTTTCGGGAATTTTGGAGCAGAGCCGGCTATCTCCTCAGCTTTTCCTCACACACAATCACAGGCGCTTAAAACTACCACCCGTAAGCTGACAACACTTTGCTGTAAAGCAAATGCCAGACAATCAATAACTAATATCTCGGATAATCGGGGAGCCACCTGGGCCAGTGGACTGAACAACCAACCCCGGGAGAGAGGACACTGGATTATGAGAAATTCCAAAGAAAGGTGGTTGTTACCTAGAATAGACTAAACAGAGAAGGCGTTTCCATTTTCTGAAAAATAAGCTTGGTTTAAAAATGTATCCATCCACCACTTCCCTAACAGAATCGGTCCAGTCTTTGAAGTACCACGAAGCATGTTTAAATGGCAACCTTTAGCTGTGTGTCCCTCCCTGCGCTTTTGTCTAGTGACTATGTGTTAGCCTGTTCCAAGAGCTTCGACTGGCATCTCAGGGCCAACTCGACAGCAGGGGCCGGTTACTATAACAACTGACAGCTCTCTTGAATTCTGAAAGGCCCCTGAGTAGCCATTTGGGAAACAGTTATTGAGCAAAAAGTTGCCTGGGATCTGGGTATTAACTGGCATAAGACCCAGATCTCCCTGCGCATTTGCATGGAGAAGGAAAAAAAAAAATGGAGCCTACCTCCTGGGACATCTGGGGAACTCTGAAGGCTCCCCACCCCCACTCCCTGTAGCATCTCAGGGCAAGACAGCTTAAAATCAGAGCCTCATAGACTAAAATCTCTCAGGCAAGCTGCCCTTTGGCATCACAAAATATCCCTCAGGTTTCCCCACTGGCTTGACACACTGACAAGCTTCGAAGAGCTGAATGGTAAAAACTATTCCTTATCATTAAAAAAATGAAAACAATTACAACAAAAAACCCGCCCAGAATACCCATGTCCACTGAATGGTCTGTCTGCAGAAAAGACAAGAGTGATTATACAAGCCACCAAAAATTATGCCTGAAAGCTCAGATCTTTCTAGACTTCAGGACAGTTTTGTAAAAACCTACGTTTTGATTCTCATTCTCTAAGCACAAGAGGATATTCAGCAAATGGGTCTGACCCCAGTGCCTTTGTACATGCAGAATCTGCTAGAGAAACCCAGCTCCTAATCATGGAGAAGGGTGGTGTGCTTCAAGGGCTGGGCCCCGAGTGCTCCTAGCTCATCCCCACACAGCTGCCTCAGTTTGTCCTTTTTCTTTATTTTATAAAAATTAAAGCCCCAATGTTGTCTACTCTTGGGCTCTCGCTTCTTGCCACTGCACCCCGGCCACCGTCAGAGTCCCCAAGAACAGCTCACCGTCATTGCCACTGCAGCCCAGAAGCACGAGTGCCACCTCCCATGAGGTCACCTGGCAAATGGCAGCAGGGTACAAACCGACCAACTGGCAAGTGAGTGTCCCCTGCAAAGGGACCAGACGGTCAGCCCTATCCAGCCCCACACTGCCACAAGGTCTGTGAGAACAGTGTCACCACATCTTCAATTCACCACAAGAACCTACACAGTTGGGGTTTAAAATCAAATGTTAATTTCACTGGGCACAGTGGAGCACACCTGTAATCCCAGTACTTGGGAGGCTGAGACAGGAGGATTGCAGGTTGGAGGCCAGCCTCAGCAACTTAGTGAGACTCTTTCAAAATAAAAAGATAAAAAAGGGTTAGGGGTAATAAAATAAAAGAGCTAAGGGTAATAAAACAAATTTTTTTTTTAAAAGCTCAGAGGTAGAATACCCCGGGTTCAATTCCCAGTACCAAATCTTATTTTCAAAATAATTTTTAAAAATTAAAAACAAAACAAAACATCAGCTTATAAAAGACTGGTCTGGCTGAGTGTGGTGGCACATGCCTATAATCCCAGTACTTGGGAGGCTGAGACAGGAGGATTGCAGGTTTGACGCCAGCCTCAGCAACTTAATACGATCCTGTTTCAAAATAAAAAAGAAAAATAGAGCAGGGTGTGGCTTAGAGGTAGAATGCCCCTGAATTCCATCTGCAATACAAAAAAGAATTTTTTTGAATTAAAAATTTAAAAAACAACCCAACAAATAAAGTAGGTCAGAGATCACTGTTTTGGAGCTTCTGACCTATATTTACCTTTGCTAAACTATGAACTTCTGCAGGACATGAACTCTGCCTCCTGGCACCAACTAGTTATATAATAAGACACAGTGAAGGACTGAACAAAGAAAGGAATAAATGGGTCAGCCATGAAGAGTCTTAGGTGAGCAACATAAAACCTATGAGCTGTGTGGTCCTGAGTGAGTCATCGCCCCTTCTGGAAACTGTTTCCTCCTTTGGGACAAGATGCCTGCCCACACCAGGTGGCTGCTACAGCATGTGCTCTGTAGGATTCGCACCAGAGGCTTTTACCGGTGTGCTCCCACTAAGTGCCTTTGCTGGGGCGGGAGGAAGCAGGCACCTGATCAAGCCCAGTCACCAGGCAGGCTGGAGCAGATGGGTGCTGGGCGTGCGCCCGACTCTCAGCGGCTCTCGGTGTCATTGTCGCTACTGTAGGGTCCACACTCCGGGGAGGCACATGTGGTCAGCCACCCGTGGGCACGAGAGCGTGCTGCCACATGCCCACGCTCCACTTCCCTCGCATCTGTTTGTTTGCCTGCGCCTGCATTTCACCAGCACAGATCTCCACACATTTGTGGTCCCCTTCGTATTTATTACACTCTGTCTCCCACTGAACATCCAGGGAAGAAGAAAGCCGCAATGTCAACAAAGCTCGCTTGTGTTCACGAACAGCATTCTTAATGAAGAGGCACCAGCACATGGCCAAATTCCTGAAACTCTAAAGATGGTCCTCAGACTAACAGAGAGACCCTTCTCTTTCTGCATATGTGGCTAAACTGGCAGGGACTTATTTGCTACAGATTTGCAGATGGCTCTGTCATGTGCTCAAGAGGAACATGAATTTACCAGATCAGAGCAGGAAACCTTTCTGATATCAGATTTAACAAGGATGGGTCAGATGTTACAATTTCCACTTCGTTGTTTCCAGTTCTTTGTTTCGGAATCCATGCAGTTAGCACAGTCCCATCTGAATCTGAGAACTGAAGCTGCTATGCTACTGGGAAGTCCTTTTCCAAGCTAGAATTAAGGTCAATAAGATACTAAACTTATCATCAAACTGGGACTAAGACAGATCAAACAGCGTAGATTATACATCAAAATCTCTTCAAAGTAATGGAGAGAGAACTGAGTGGATATATCATTCTTTGGCTTCTAGAATGCCTGAAAATATAGTCAGTCCCTTAAATTTTCTTCCATATGGTTTGGGCAAATATAAAGCACAGATTGGTTTCTCTTTGACCTTCCAATTCATTGACCAATAGTGTAAAAAGGTAGTGAAGCAGCTGAGATATTTACTTATCTCCCTTTCTCTTTCCCTCCCTCCCTCCCGGGCAGTCTACCTCTGAGCTACATTCCCAGCTCTCTTTTACTTTTTATTTCAAAATGGGGTCTTGCTAAGTTGCCAAGGCTAGCCCTGAGCCTGTGATCTTCTGTCTCAGCCTCCTAAGTCCTAGGAATACAGGCATGAACCACCTTGCAGCCTCCCACAGTTCCTTTTTGACAATAAGACACACTATACAAGCTGGATGTGGAGGAAGCACATGCCTCCCCCTCCAGGAATGCTAATCCCCCCGCAAAGCCAAGATAACACGATGGTCAAGTCAGTTGTGTAGGAAGTCAAATGGCTGGGTTTGTGTCCAGGTTCTACCAAAGATTAGCACTGTGTCTTAGGGCCTATCACCTAATTTTACTAAGCCTTAATTTTCTGATCTGCGAAATGAACACCATAATACTAGTGACTTCCTGAGATTTTATGCTGATTCAGTGGGGATATAATCTTCTGGGCACACATCTGGGGTGGTGACAGGTTCACAAAAGGTTCTTGAGCTATGCAGGCCTAAAGGTACACAAAGCCATTTCAGGGGTGAACCTCTGCTCACCATTGAGAGAAAAGCTACCTTCAAAGCAACTTTTCTTGGGATTCCAGGAAAGCTTAAGTTAACAAATATCTTGGTAAAATTCATAATTCTAAGTGCAAACTGGTGCCTTACCTGATGTAGCTAACCTCTTCTCCAGTGTGGTTGATAAGCAGGTGGTGCCCCAGCACACTGATTGGACATGGGGCACTTAGCTCCTCTTCTGGCGTCTACCTCCAGTTATGCACATCAAAAAGAAACCTTCCCCAAATCTTCCTCTTCTCTCTGAGTGGCAGCAGCTGTGCTGCTCCAAGTCTTTTTCAGGAACATTAATGCCTTATTAAACAGCTTGTCCTGGTAAGACAGGGGATCTGTGGCTCTTGTAATGTGCTTTCTGACTACTAATTCAAAAGATATGCTGTTTCCAGCTTGAGTAGTAAGGCCAGAATGACAAACTTCAAGAACTACTGAGATTTCTTCTTCATTTTCAAGGGCTTGGAATCATTTTGCAGAGCTCTGAACCATTTTTAATTGCTCTCAATAATTTGTAATAGATCTGAACCATTACATGGATGGATGTAGATTGCAATGTTTATAAGACACACAACAGGGTGCCATTTGCAAAAGGAGGTACACTGAAACTGCTAGCTGTTTGTTTTGTTTTGTTTTTAGCTGCAACACCACTTGGCATGCAATTCTTCCTAGCCTCACTGCAACTTCTGCATTGTTACATGGCTCCTGCGTCTCTTCAAGGCAGACTTTTGCAAGGACCATTCAAGAGAGACCTGCACCATCCTACCTGTAACATCTCAGCCAAAAACACTGGAAAATAAACTGTCCAGCTGGGCATGATGGTGCACAACTGGAATCCTAGTACTTGGGAGACTGAGACAGGAGGATCAGAAGTTCAAGGCCAGCCTCAGCAACATAGCAAGACCCTGTTTCAGAATTTAAAAACAAATAAAAAAGGGCTAGGGGTGTAGCCTGGAGGTAAATGGCCCAGGCTCAATCCCCAGTATGAAAGAAGGAAGGCAGGAAAGCAGGAAGGAAGGAAGGAAGGCAGAAATAAATTTCCCCCTTGTTATGTTTAAATTAGAATATCCCTCAGAAAAGCTCCTGTGTTGGCCAGGCAGCCATATTCAGAGGTGGAATAACTGATCAGGGATCTGACTTTATCAGTGGATACATCTATTGCAGCATTAATAATTCAAATGGACTTCTTGGGTGGTACCTGCAGGCAGATAGGGTGTGCTGGAGGAGGTAGGTCGCAGGGGGCGGCCCTGGTGTCTGTCTGTCTGTCTCTCTCTGTTTCTCGCTGCCCCGTACAGCTTTCCTCCACCATGATGTTTCTGCCTTGGCGCTGGCCAACCATGGACCAGCCCACGTAAACCTTTCTTCCTCTTAGCTGTACATGTAAGGTAGTTTGGACACAGGGGCAAAAAAACTGACTAAATTATTCCTGCAGACCCGCATTGCTACCTGTAAAAATACTGCTCAAGTAGCCCCAGTAGGATTCTATTCCTAAGATGTCTTAGGCAGACAGGTAGCTGAGGCCCGTACCCATATTTTTTAGTTTTGGCTGAATAGGAAGTAGTGGGACTAATGCCTGGCCTCCAGGGTTGCTCCTTCCTTCAGGCAGCGTGTGCCGAGTGCGGTGATGGCAGTGGACCTCGATACTGGGGACACTTGTGTCAGTGCTTCACCGACACCGTGCTCCCCTCCTTCACCTGTGTCCTTGGGTGTGTGGCCATCTGTGGTCACTGATGAGTTAACAGGACTGAAGTGTCCACCTCCAGGCCAGGCAGTTGAGAAGTGGGTGCCTGCTGCAGCAGTGTGGGAGACACATAGCCCAGAAAGAGGAGTCACCATGGAGGACTGTCCACCGCATCAGACTTCACGTGGATGAGAACTAAACCTCCGTGTGCAGCGAGGCCACTGGTCTGCTGCAGGGGCTGATGAAGACCCAGCGAGGCAGCGGGCCCTGACTAGCAAGGCTGGCCACGGGCTTCAACGGTGTCTCCTGGGGCAGGTGGGAGCGGGTGTCGCGCCTCAGGCTTGTCCTCCTCTGGAAATGCCCTTCACCCCATCAGGAGTGCCACCCAGACTGATTTCATTAACTTCACAACCACCCTTTCCTTTCTGGCTCAGAGTGGCTCTGCTCAGTCAGTTAACCTACATTTATACTATATTTAGCTCCAAACAGACGACTTTTAGCTATTTCTAGGATGCTCTGCACAACTGAGATCACTCAAAAGAATGAACTCCAGAAGGAAATTCCCCACGTTGTTTCAAGTCTTGTTCTATGCACTGGTCCAATTGCTGAAAGCTGTGTACAGCTACACAACGTGATTACATGTAAGTGGCATCTGTTTAGATACGTAAATATAATTTTATTTAAAACTTCCTTCTTTGTGTGGCACTGGGGATTGAGCCTAGGGACATTCTACATCTGAGGTATACCCCTAGCCTTTAAAAAAAATTTTTTTTTTTTAAATTTTGAAACAGGGTCTTGCTAAGTTGCTGAGGCTGGCCTTAAAAACTTCCTTATAGGCACACCAGGATCCAACATAGGTCTCTATTTTCTCTTAAACTGTGCTCTGGGATAACACTGCCGCAAACATCAGCATCCTCATGCACTGGGCACCAGGACTGGCTCCCACAGCTCATGCCAAGTCCCCGCTCCAACTCAGTGGCACAGTATGGTTGACTGATTTGTACTGGGATTTGAACCCCGCTCCTAGAGCTGCGGTCAGGCACCTGGGAGGTCTGAGAGGACCCCATCCTTGTCCCCCTGATCTAGCCAACTGAGCACAGACCCTGGGACACACAGCCCGTCTGTGAGCACTTTCTGTCAATCCCACCCTAGAATACAGCTGTGCGCAGTCGCTGCTTGCCACCTGCACTACCCAGTACTTCTCCCTCATCACTTTGGTGGTCTTCCTTGATGGCTCTGCTTCTGGCCCCGCCCTTCTTCAGTCCACGTGTAACAAAGTAACCAAGTAATCCAGAAGTCCGAGCACAGTCCTTTTCTGCATCAAGCCCTACTTACATTAGGATGAAGGGCGTCAAGTTAACAATGGCCCTCAAGCTGCCCATGACCTGATCTCCTCTGCCCCCCTCTGCCCCTCCTCTTCTTGCCCCCTTCCTCTGTACTCAAGTGCTCCAGCAACACTCATCTCCTGCCTGTTCCTATGTCATCATGCCAGTCATGCTCCTGCCGCAGGGCCTTTGCACTGGCTGTGTTCTCTGCTTGGAACTGAGTTCCAGAATTCATTTAGTTCCCTTGTTTAGGTCTTTTTTCAAATATTATTAGCCAGTTAGGCTTTCCTTGACCACTCTGAAAACTCTCAGAGTCCCTCATCTTTCCAGATTTAGTTTTCTCCATTACACATATAACATCTTAGGAATTACGCATTTTGGTTATTTGCTATTTATTGCAGACTCTTGTACTACATCAGAACAGGGATTTGTTTTTGGCTCACCTTTGTATCACCAGTGCCGAGAAGACTACCTGGCCCACAGTGGGGGCTCGAAATTAATTGAATGCATGGGAAGCAGAGAGGGAGGCATGAAAACGCCCCGGCTGTCACTGATAAAGCATGCTAAGGGCAGAGGCCATCTTGGCTCGTCTGAGAAGTGGAATCAGCCAGGCCCAAGGGGGCCAGCAGGACTCAGCTGACCTGGCGGGGGTTGTATAGCTGAAGAAGCACAGAACTTCAGCACACAGGCGGCAAGCCGCTGGCCCTAGGATGCACTGGAAGACACCTGGTGGATAATGGTAACAGAGGGAGGGCTCAAAACCTGCCTTTATCTTACATGTAATAAATGCCACACAGTATGCTGTCTCTCCATTGCCCATTTTAATTTTCCACAAGAGGTTAGAGGAAGAAATTGGAAGGTAAAGAGGAATTATGATGTGGCTACAGCAAAGCAAAGCACTGTCTCAGAGACGCGGGAACTGCTGTGGACCTGGGGAACTGGTGTTGCGGGTGCCGCACCTGAGGTTCAAAGAAGACACAGGAGCCGAACCTGGATCGCTCCGGTTCTCAAGCAAGGCCTCGTGGGCACCGAGGCCCAGAAGCTCATCAGTTACTTACTGACTTGACCTCAGAAGTGGCTCGGGCCTCTGCCATCTTCCCGGGACCAGAGGGTCTCCAGGTGGGAACACTGCCTGGCCTGCTTCTCCTCCCCAGTAGCAATGCGTGGCAGCATCTGTCCGCACCCAGGAAGTCCCTGCCCACTCACCTCCAGTACACAAGCACAGCAATGAGGAGGATGAGGCACACGAAGGTCAAGGCCGACACCACGATCAGCGGGATGATCCACTCCATCCTCCCAGGAGCAGGGCGGCCAGTCATCCCAGAGGTGCTCTTTTCTGCTGCAAAGAGAAACCATCCCAGTTAAAGGACCGTGCTGAGCAGAGCCCCGGGGCCAGGGTGTTAAGCAGAGTCCTGTTCCAGTTCTATGTGATGTCTGAGAACAGGGCTGCTAGCTCTGGGCTGCCCTGTGGCAGGAGAGCGATCACAGCCCTCTCCAACCACCAAAAATTTTAAAAAATAAAGAAAGAAAAGAAAAATAAAAACAAAATAAGAAGAGCAGTATAGGCTGGGTATGGTGACACATGCCTATAATCCCAGTACTTGGGAGGCTGAGACAGGAGGATTGCAGGTTCAAGGCCAGCCTCAACAACTTAGTGAGACCCTGTTTCAAAATAAAAAGGAAAAGGGTTGGGCATGTAGCTTGGCAGTAGGACATCCTTGGAGTTTGATCTCCAGTACAAAAAAAAAAAGGATAAGCATACAATAGAGACATCCAGCCATATTCCAGAACATTACCAACTCAGAAGGGACTTTGGATATACTGAGGAAATGTGACTAAGTCCCTGGAAAGGGGCAGGGCAGGGCCATCAGAGGATCTCGTGGGTTCATCAGTGCCAGGGCAGGAACTCAGTGCCGGGTGTTTCACTAGGGTGACCAGGACAACTGGCTGAGACAAGAGCGCCCCCTGGTCCTGCCTCCTGACCGTGCCTGCTGCCCACCTGTCCCTTCCTACAGCATCGACACCCTGAGTCTGTTTTGGGAAACCACCTCTCCTCAGCAGACACAGTCACTGTGGGACAACATCGGGGGCTCCCCGCTCTGCTGGCCGAGGAGGTCACAAGACTCAAGCCAGGGATGGCACGCTTGCCCTGAAACCTTGACGAGCAATGAAGACTGAAGTGCACCCCAGCGGGGGCACCCTGATGCCTCCGCCCTGGCTTCCCGCCCCTGCCCCAGAGGTGCCTGCCTCCAGCCTGGTTCTCTAGCATTTTCTTCCACACCATCAGCTGCCCAGATCCTCCCCCAAAGCTCCAAGAGGACTGACACCCCATCCCGCCTCGGTGGTTCGCAGCGCACACTTGCCTCTGGACAGCACAGGACCTCAGCAAAGTTTGCTGACTGGTTCAGGATTCTTCCTGGGCAGCCAGCCTCTCTTACCCGGGCAGCAACTTCCTCCACCTCTCCAGGACCCAAGGATCCTCAGCAGGAAATAAATGGTCAGGTGGCCGGAGTGAAGCTCAGGTAGGAGGAGCACAGGTGCAGAGCCTGTGGCTGAGACGGGCAGCCAGGAAGCAAGGGTTAACCGTGACCGCAGGGAGGAGACCCCTGGAAAGCAGAGAGCTGGCAGCAGGCTGCCGTGCTAGGCAAGGATTCCGAGGCTCTGCTAAAATGAGGCCAGTGCTCTGCAGGCCCGGAGGGTCCCTCTGCAGGATGGACTAAATGCAGGGCTAATCAGGCTGAGTTTCCCAGGGAGAGGAGCTGGTCTCCGGAGCAGCTATTTAAAGAGGCCAGATGCAGAAGTCACAGAGGGGAATGTTACACGCACTTCAGCCAGCTTCCTGGAGGCACCATACACACAACACTTCCCATGTTGGAAGTGCAGGCCCCAGAAACGGCTGGGGTCCGATTTACAGAGTAAAAGACAGAGGTAGTTGGGTGAAGCAGTGATTAAAAACCACTATGGCGTAAGGCTCAGGGGCACATGCCTGTCATTTTAGTACTTGGGAGGCTGAGACAGGAGGATCTCAGATTCCAGGCCAGTGCGGATAGCTTAGCAAGACTCTGTTTCAATATAAAAAATAAATAAGGCTGGAGTACAACTGTAGCTTAGAGGTAGAGTGCCCCTGGGCTCAATCCCCAGTACCAACTCCCCCAAACAAACAAAAACACCCCCAAAACCACCACAGAGCATCCTGTCATTTATAATTGCCTGCCGAGCTGTGTTGACCCATTTTTTTTTTAAAGCTGAGTAGATATATGCCAAGCTCCTACTGTGTGCCAGGCATGATCAGACAGGATAAAGGTTCAGAAGCACATTAGACAGGAGTAGCCATATGCTTCTGGGGCAGGAGAAGACGCTGGCAATGAGCAAGTGATCTGATCACAGTAGCCACCTTGCCAGGGGAGGGACGAGCGCTGTGAACCGACGGCCACCGTCTTGCTGGCCGCCATCTTGCCAGTCTCCAAGAGCAGCACCTATTAGCACCAAGACCTCCAACGACCTCCTGCACACCCAATGACTAGAAGTAGAGTAAGCGACTATGGAATTCCACACCCTAATCAGGCGGCATATCCCCGCAGGATCAACAGTGATCAAGAACACCTGGGACACCCCAGATCAACCCTCCCACTGGAACCAGAGCAGCAGGGATCTGTGAGTTAAATTGCACCTGAGGTACAGGGGCCCCTATACAAAGTGCAGACTCTGTCACCTGCCCTTCAAGTGATTGGATAGAGTAGAAGTGGGGGAGGGTCCCAGTGCACACAGGGCATAGAGAACTTCCAGGCACCCTGGAAAATGCCTGGTATATAGATTGCACTTCCACCCAGCAAAGGCAGACAGAGAGACGCAGACAGGCCCTGTGGGGAGCTCAGAGACACAAACTTGCAGCGGGAGAGGCATCAGCAGAAACCCCTGTTGGCACGGACAGAGCAAAGAAGAATGCCAGAGACACACTCTCAGGGTTTTTGTTTTTGTTTCTTGTTGTAGCTTTTTGGTTTTGTTTTTTCTTTGTGTGTGTGTGTGTGTGTGTGTGTGTGTGTGTGTGTGTTATGTTTTATTTCTTTTTACTCTGTTTTCATTTTGTATTGCCTTGATTTATTTATGTTTGTTTGGATAATTGGTTGCTTTGTTATTTTTTGCTTAGTTTGTCGAATCTCTTCCTTATCCCTTTTACAATCTCCCCCCCATCTATATTCTTCTCTTCAACATCTTTTCTCTACTCTTTTCTTTTTCCTTTTTTCCCTGTTGCATATCAAGACCATCTCATACTACTACACCTAAAACTCTACATTGACTACCAGAATCCCCTGACATATTCACTATCTCTAATCTTTACAAAATATCACCTCAACACACTCAACCTCTTATTCCACTGGATCATACCCTCTACTTTACCTATTCTTGCATTCATCACTGTGACTTCTCACCCAACCTTTACCACTGAACACAACCTGTCTCTGTATATACCAGCGGACACCTCTAAACCCCCACTGCAGAGATTGGATGAGAAAACTTGCAAGAGCAGCAAAGATATAAGTTTAAGAACAGGGGACCCATGGGAAGGAAAAATAGCAAAGAAACAATGAGCCACCACAACCCCTCAATAACAGATCTCACCAACCCAGAATGGCAGAGATTACCAGAAGAACAATTCAGATCTTTAACACTAGAAACAATACAGAATTTTCAGAAAGAATATAGGAAGAGTTGGAAAGAAATAAAGGAACAAATAAACAAATAATTTGACACCCTGAACAGGAACCAAAGAGGAGCACTGAAGGAAATGAAAGATGCAATAATTGAAGTAAAGGCATCAATACAAACAATAAACAGTAGATTACATCACATGGAAAATAGAATATCACTCTTAGAAGATGACCATTCCAAAAATGAATCCATAGTACACAATTTAGAAAAAAAAATTCGACAGTATGAATTGGATATCAATTAGATCTGGGCCAATTTTAAAAGAGCTAACTTAAGAATAATAGGTGTAGAAGAGGGATTAGAAGTTGAAACTTATGGAATAAACAGTCTTTTCAAAGAAGTAATATCAGATAATTTTCCAAACATAGAAGGAGAAGTTGACACACAGGTACAGGAAACATATAGAACTCCCTCAAGACAAGACCAAAGAAGAGGTTCACCATACCACTTAATAATCAAGTTGACTAATGTAGAGGCTAAGGAGACAATTGTAAAGGCAACAAAAGTAAAAGGCCAAGTGACATTTAGAGGCAAACCAATTAGAATCCCTCCACACCTCCCAAATCAAGTCATGAAAGCCAGGAGGGGCTGGAGTAACATATTCAAAACTCTAAAAGAAAATAACTTGCAGCCAAGATTCTCATACCCAGCAAAACTCTCTCTCAAAATTGACGGGGATATAAAAATCTTCCAATACAAACAGAAACTGAAAGAATTTATGTCTTCCAAATCAGCACTAGAGAAAATACTCAAAGAGATTAACTACAAAGAAGAACTAACAAGTAAATGTCAGAACCACAGAAACAATGATTTCCAGGAAGCAAACAACTAACCAAAGAAGAATAAACACCACTGAAAACAGAAGTCAAAACTCAAAACGTCGCCAGGTGTGGTGGCCCACGCTTGTAATCCCAGCATTTGGGAGGCTGAGACTGGAGGATCCGGGTTTGCGGCCAGCCTCTGCTGCTTAGTGAGGCCCTCTGCAACTTAATAAGACCCTGTTTCAAAGTAAAGAATAAAAAATAGGGCTGGGGATATAGCGCGGAGGTAGAATGACCCTGAGTTCAATCCCCAGTACTGCAAAAAAAAAAAAAAAAACCCTCAAAATGTTAGGAATTAAAAGTCATCTCTCAATAATCACACTGAATATAAATGGTCACAGCTCCCCAATAAAAAGGCACAAGGTGGCAAAATGGATCAACCCACCTTACAAGCAAAACACACCTTACAAGCAAAGATTCCCACAAACTAAAGGTAAAGGGCTAGAGTAAGGTAATCCATGCCAATGGAACTTGAAGACAAGCAGGAGTAGCAACCATGATATCAGATAAATTAGACTTCAAGCCTAAGCTTATCAGAAGAGACAAAGCAGGTCATTTTTTTTTTTTTTTTTTTTTTTTACTAGTAAAAGGAACAATCCAGCAAGAGGAAAATAACAATTATCAACATCTATGTCCCAAACATAGGTGCAGCCACTTTCATAAAACAAACTCTGTATGATATAAAGACACACATAGATCCCAATACACTAATACTGGGAGACTTCAATACTCCTCTCACATCACTAGACCGATCTTCTAAACAAAAGGTCAGTAGAGATGCCTCAGACCTAAAGAATACCATAAACCAAATGGACCTATTAGACACATATAGACTCTTTCACCCAACTACAGCTGAATTCACATTTTTCTCAGCTGCACATGGAACCTTCTCCAAAACAGACCACATTCTGGGCCACAAAGTGAGCACTGGCAAATTTAAAAAATGTAACATAATTCCCTGCATCTTCTCAGACCACAATGGAATGAAACTAGAAATCAACTCTAAGAAGACCCAGAGTAACCATTAAAAACATGGAGACTGAACACCACATTGCTGAATGAGGAATGGGTCATAGAAGAAGTAAGGGGGGAAATTAAAAAATTCCTAGTGACCAATGAAAACAGAGACACAACATATCAAAACCTCTGGGACACTCTGAAGGCAGTACTAAGAGGAAAATTTATAGCACTGAGTGCCCACATAAGAAGAACAGAAAATCACCAAATAAATAACCTAATGACACAGCTCAAAGCCCTTTAAAAACAAGAACATTCCAACCACAAAGCTAGTAGAAGACAGGAAATTATGAAAATCAGAGCAGAAATTAATAAAGTAGAGAATAAAAAAAAAATACAGAAAATCAACAAAACCAAAAGCTGGTTTCTTGAAAAAATAAACAAGAGAGAATCAACCCAAATTACCAAAATAAGAGAAGAAAAAGGTGATATTAACACCGATGGTATGGAAATGCAGAGGATCATCAGAAACTATTTTGAAAAACGGTACTACAACAAAATGGAAAATCTAGAAGACATTGACAAATTTCTAGACACATATAACCTTCCTAACTTGAGTCAAGAAGATATAGAAAACTTCAACCAATAGCAATCAAAGAGATAGAAACAGCAATAAAGAGTTTACCATCAAACAAAAGCCTGGGGCTAGATGGTTTTTCAAGTGAATTTTATAAAACATTTATAGAAGAGCTAATCCCAATACTCCTCAAACTATTCCGTGAAATTGAAAGAAACAGGACCCTCCCAAACACATTCTATGAAGCCAACATCACATTAATACCAAAGCCAAATAAAGACAGCTCAAGAAAAGAAAACTATAGGCCTATATCATTGATGAACTTAGATGCAAAACTGCTAAACAAAATACTAGCAATGCACATTCAAAACCACATCAAGAAAATTATACACCATGACCAAGTCGGGTTCATCCCAGGAATGCAAGGCTGGTTCAACATATGAAAAACAATCCATGTAATTCACAACATAAACAGAATCGAAGACAAAAATCACATGATCATCTCAATTGATGCTGAAAAAGCATTTGACAAGATCCAACACCCATCCATGCTAAAAGCACTGCAGAAATCAGAATAGAAGGAACGTACCTCAACATCATAGAGGCAATACAATAGGCGCACATCCAACATCATATTAAATGGAGAAAAACTGCAAGAGTTCCCACTAAAAACAGGAAAAAGACAAGGATGTCCATTATCACCTCTTCTGTTCAATATAGTACTTGAGACTCTAGCCAGAGCAATAAGGCAAGAGAAGAAAATCAAAGGGGTAAAAATAGGGAAAGAAGAACTAAAACTATCCCTTTTTGCAGATGACATGATGCTATACTTAGAAGACCAAACAAACTCAACCAAATAACTTATAGAACTGATCAACAAATTCAACAAAGTGTCTGGATACAAAATCAATCTTAAAAAATCAGAAGCTTTCCTGTATGCCAACCATAAATCCACTGAAAAAGAATTCCAGAAAACAATTCCACTCACAATAGCACCCTGAAAAATAAAATACTTAGGGATAAACCTAACCAAAGAGATAAAAGACCTCTATAAGGAAAACTATAAAAAGTTGAAAAAAGAAATTGATGAAGACCTTAAAAGATGGAAAGATCTTCTATGCTCTTGGATAGGCAGAATAAGTACCATCAAATGGCCATCCTCCCAAAAATGATCTACAGATTCAATGCAATGAATTAATTAATTAATTCACGTCACTCCTCACAGACATAGAAAAATCTGTCTTTAAATTCATTTGGAACAACAAGAACCATGCAGGAGGTATCACAATACCTGACTTCAAACTCTACTACAAAGACACAGTCATAAAAACAGCATGGTAATGGCACAAAAACAGACACACAGACCAATGGAGCAGAATAGAAGACTCAGAAACAGACCCATGTGCTTATAGTCAATTGATTTTTGACAAAGGAGCCAAAAATATACACTGGAAAAAAGACAGCCTCTTTAACAAATGGTGTTGACAAAACTGGCTAACCATAGCTAGGAAAATAAAAATAAACCCCACTTTCTCACCCTGCACAAGAGTCAACTCAAGGTGGATCAAAGACCTGGAAGTTAGGCCACAGACCTTGCAGCTATTTGAAGAGGGCATAGGACCAACACTTCGACACATAGGCACAGGTAAAAACTTTCTCAACAAGACCCCAAAAGCACAAGCAACTCAAAGGAAGATCAATACATAGAATTGCATTAAACTGAAGAGCTTCTGTGCAGCAAAGAAAACTATCAAGAACCTTAAGAGAGAGCCCACAGGTTGGGAGAAAATTTTTGCTAGCTACTCTTTTGATAGAGGTCTAATATCTAGGATATACAGAGAACTCAAGAAAATCATTGCTGAGAAAACAAATAACCCAATCAAAAAATGGGCAAAGGATCTAAATAGACACTTCACAAAAGAAGAAATACAAATGGCCAATAAATGTATGAGGAAATGTTCTACATCATTAGCAATCAGAGAGATACAAATCAAAACTACCTTGAGATTTCACCTAACTCCAATCAGAATGGCAATCATAAAAAACGTGAACAACAACAAATGCTGGTGAGGGTGTGGAGAAGTGGGAACCCTAATACATTGTTGGTGGGATTGTAAATTAGTGCAACCACTTTGGAAAACAGTATGGAAGATCCTCAGATGAATGGGAATGAACCTACCATATGATCCAGCAATACCGCTTCTGGGTATCTACCCAAAAGAATGGAAACCAAATTATATGTTTATAGCTGCACAATTTACAACTGCCAAACTATGGAAACAGCCAAGATGTCCATCGACAGATGAATGGATTACAAAACTATGGGATATGTACACAATGGAATTTTACTCAGCCATAAAGAAGAACAAAATCGTGTTATTTGCAGGGAAATGGATGCAACTGGAAAACATTATGTTAAGTGAGATTAGTCAGTCACAAAGAGTAAAAAAGCATATATGTTCTTCCTAATATGCAGGTACTAGGGAGAAGATGGGGCATAAGAGGGACTCTAGATGAAAAAGGAGAAAACCTAGATAAGCAAAGAAGTTGACTTAACTGAAGGGGATGGACAGGGAGAGGGGTGGTGGGACACTCTAATACACCTGATATACTTTCACAAATATATCAAAGTCAATCACTAAACTGAACTTGAGAAGGAGGGAGGGTGAGGGAGTGGGGCGGGAATTGGGGAAAGGTTAAATGAGAAATGTGTGCATGTATGCCTTTATCAACCTGTACCTATCAAAGATGTATGATTACAATGTACCAATTTTTTTTTATTTTTATAATAATTTGTGCATTGTAATCATATATCTTTGTTAGGTACAGGTTGATAAAGGCATACATGCACACATTTCTCATTTAACCCTTCCCCAATTCCCGCCCAACTTCCTTACCCCCCTCCTTCTCAAGTTCAGTTTAGTGATTGATATGTTCGTGAAAGTACATCATATGCCGGGCGTGGTGGCGCACGCTTGTAATCCCAGCATTCGGGAGGCTGAGACCGGAGGATCCGGGTTCGCGGCCAGCCTCAGCTACCTAGTGAGGCACTCCGCAACTTAGTGAGACTCGGTTTCAAAATAAAGAATAAGCCGGGCGTGGTGGCGCACGCTTGTAATCCCAGCATTCGGGAGGCTGAGACCGGAGGATCTGGGTTCGCGGCCAGCCTCAGCTACCTAGTGAGGCACTCCACAACTTGGTGAGACTCGGTTTCAAAAAATAAAGAATAAAAAAAATAGGGCTGGGGGTATAGCTCGGAGGTAGAATGCCCCTGAGTTCAATCCCCAGTACCGCAAAAAAAAAAAAAAAAGAAAGTACATCATATGCATTAGGGTGTCCCCCCTCCCCCTGAGCTCCCTGAACTTTTTCATCCTAAACCAATGAACGGGACTCTTGGCCAAAATAGTCCCCTATGCTGGCATTCCTAGTAAGTCATCAGACCCACCAGGTCCACGGCATTTCCACCATCCTAAACCAGTAAGACCAAGCCAGAATTTCTGGGCCTTTGTAAGGGGTTTGGGGTAGCCATCTGGCCAGGGATGGGTGGTACATTACATTGTCCTTGAAACTACATGTCCACCTCTGCGATGCCACCTGTATATCCCTTTCTCCTCCTCCATAGGTGCATTCAGGGTTTATACCAGATTCTTAGAGGGGTCCAGAACCCAGAAAAGACTGTCACCATCACTTCAGACTCCTCATTGTCCTCCATGGGACAGAGGCCGAGGGTCATGAACTCACAGCCAGCCCGGGTCAGAGAGGGGCTCACACTTGGGCTTCATAGCTTCTCATTTCATTTCTGTGCGGTAACAGCAGGGAGGTGTAACACTACCTGAAATTCCACTGGGGACAGTCCCCAAATGGCAGAGTCTGTGGAGACCTTAGGTCGGCAGCAACTGGCAGCATGAGTGACCTCAGGAAACCATGTGACAACAGGTGGGTTCCACCCCGACTCATGGCAGGCAGGTGGATTTGCTCTTTTACATAAAGGCCAGACAAAAGTAGGGGCGCTGCTGGGCTCATTATGTGTGGCATGGAAAAGTTGATTTCGTTTCCAAATTTGCTGTATTGGTTTGTCTTCATGGTAACGGGGGCTGGGACTGGATTCCATCTCCAGGGACCTCCTAACATCTGCTCCTGTCACTCTCCCAGCTCACTCGGGCGACAGGGAGAGCCCGAGTGCCTGGACAGGAGAGCAAGGCCTGTCCCACCTCCCAGGGTCCAGGCACACTCTGCCCCCTTGTGACCATGCTGGGCCCTGGTCCCACCTCTTTCCTTATGTCCTGCTGCCCCCAGAGCCAGAAACACCTTTCCCCTCTGGCCCCTGGAAGCTCCCAGTGACCATCAGTCCTGAAGCAGGTCCACTCTCTTTGTAAGGGTTTGTTATGCTTTCAGGCCATGCTGCCTCTGGAGGGCAGGGGAGGGCTTGGGATCACAGGTTCAAACCATGCTCTGAGCTGAGCATGGTGGCGCACACAGGAAAACCCAATACTAGAGAAGCTGAGACCGGAAGATTGCAGGTTTGAGGCCATGTTTCAAAATAAAAAATTAAAAAAGGGCTGGGGGTGTAGCTTCAAGGTAGAATGCCGCTGAGCTCAATCTCTAGTACGCAAACAAAGAAGGACACAAACCAACCCTGGCCCTGACAGTTTCTGTGTGACCTTTGACCTATATCTTAAACCAGTTTGGGTTTGGGGTTTTACATCTATAAAATGAAATTTCATGAGAAGATGCTTGGAAAGGTGTCTGGAGGCCACCACTGTCATCACCACCATCACCACCGACTCATACCTCTCTGACTGTACCCCTTACACTCAAGCATAACTTTCCTTCTGTTACTGTACGTCAGAAGCACAGTACTAAAGCTCTGCCTCCTCTGTGCTGTGCAATTCTAGGTAACAGTCTAACCTCTTTGTGCCTGTTTCCTCCTCTGTAAATGGAGATAATCATATTGCCTGTTGTGTGTGAGGTGGTGGTGTAAGGATTAGAAGAGTTAATGAGTATGAAACCCAAGGTTGCCTGGGACTCAGCAGTCACTGGTTAATGTTGGCTGTCGTGATTGTCACCACTGCCGTCATCCTTACTACCTGCAGCAGCCTGGTCTCACCATTGCCACCATCATAGCACAGCACCAGGCAGGTGGGGAGCACTCACTGGCTTTCTGCTCCATCAGGCTTCTCCCTGTAATAGCTGAGCGCATAAGCAACAGCCATACAGAACTTTAGATGCGCAGGACGAGGGAAGAGGGAACACCTGCCCTGAGACTCCTGGCGCCTCCAAGCTCACCCTGAGATGAGACCACACTGCATTTCTCTCTCTCTTTTTTTTTTTTTTTTAATGTGGTACTGGGGATTGAACCCAGGGGCATTCTACCTCCAAGCTCTACCCCCAGCCCTATTTTTAATTGTTTTGAAACAGGGTCTCACTAAGTTGCAGAGGGCCTCGCTAAGTAGCTGAGGCTGGCTGGGAACCCGGATCTTCCAGTCTCAGGCTCCCAAGTACTGGGATTACAAGCATGAGCCACCACGCCCAGCCACACTGCATTTCTTGCTGTCCCTCAGAAAGACACTTGTCCAGCTGCCCATATCGGCCTGGGGTCTCAACAAAGCAGCTGACTGCTAGCAATCACCAGGAATGTGCAGCTCTATACTGGCTCTGCCCTGGTCTCCAACAGTATCCCCCATGCCAAACCACTCCAGAGACAGAAATACTAGGAGCCCCCCATATCTGCAGGGATAGGGTTCAAGACCCCCAGTAGATGGCAGATAGTACTGAACCCTGCACATGCCATAGTTTTTCCTATATATAATTCTTTATGATAAAGTTGGATTTATAAATTAGACATAGTAAGAGATTAACAAGAATAAATGACAACAATTTAGCAGCATACTGGAATAAAAACTACATACATGTGTCTCCTCTCAAAATATCTTACTGTATTGTAGATGTGAGCAATCTCAGTATATGTTTTTTTTTTTTCTTTTTTTGCTAAGTTAGGAACTTTTATCTTTTCATTGAAAGGAAGGGCTTTACTAGTTCTCTTTGAGATTCCAAATTGCCAGCACCACTAATCTTGTGCTTTGGGGCCATCTTTGAGGATCATCTAACACAAGCACTTCGATACCAGAGACAGTCAATTGGATAACTGGGAGTTCTACCATGAAAAGGGTGGTATGTGTGGATTGGGGGTAGTATATACAGCATGGATATGCTGGATGAAGTAATGATTCATACATTCCAAGTAGGATAGAGTGGGACATCAGGAGATTGCTTCAGGCTATTTAGAGTGGTGTACAATTTCAAATTATGTCTAGAGCAGGGCATAGTGGTGCACACTTGTAATCCCAGTACTTGGGAGGCTGAGACAAGAGGATCATGGGTTTGTAGCCAGCCTCAGCTACTTAGTAAGGCCCTCTGCAACTTATTGAGACTGTGTTTCAAAATAAAATGTAAAACTAGGGCTGGGGGTATAGCTGGGAGGTAGAATGTCCCTGGGTTCAATCCCTAGTACTGCAAAAAAAAAAAAAAAAAAAAGTCTACAATTTTTCACTGAATAACTTCAGATTAGAGTTGAATATAGGTAACTGAAACACTGGAAAGCAAAAATGTGGGTGGGGGGGGGACTACTGCTTAAATCTTTCAGTACAACTGAGGCAGCTTGCTGAGAGGGTGTGATCTGTACCTGTCAGGCAAGCCTGGGTACAAATGCTGACCTGGGTCTCTGTGCAGCTCTAGGTAAATGACTGCCATCTCTGGGCCTTCTTCTATTAAAGAGAAACAGATGGTACCATTTGCCTCTCAGGAGAGCCATCAGGATTAAATGAGATAATCTATGTGACTTAGACTTAATTTACAGCAACATCATTTACAAGACTGGATGCAAAATGAAATCATGGGGCTCCTTGTTCAAAACTATTAAAGAACTTCTAGAAGGGTCCAGTGCAGCGTGAAGGCAAGCAGAGGCCCTGTGAGCACAGGCCCGTGGAGGCGCCAGGTCACGTGCTCACAAACTGCCCGGCCTGGCAATGCTTTCTCTTCCCTTTTGTGGAAGCAGCAACAGTGTGCACAGTACAGGAAACTCACACACTTCTCCTATTAGAGGAGGAAAAAGGACAGGGGACGTCAGCTGACACCTCTGGTCCCCCGGGGATATGATGAGCAATCCCAGCTCTGAGGAGGCTAGCCAGAGGCTGGCAAATGCCTATCCTCAGAGCTTCACGTGCAACCTAGCTGCCTCCTGCAGGGTTCCTGGGAGACCTGCTTCCCCCCACAAAGCCGAGTCCTGACCCCAGAGAGGCACTGGCCTCTGGTTAACTCAGCTCCTCTCTTGCCATCCATGATTCATCAGGATGATACGGCTTCCCAGCAGGACGGGCCACTGATTCTTGCCTGCCGTGAGTTGTAAACTGGCAACCCACAGATGCGTTTGGCTTGGCACCCCTTCCCAGTAGTTATATTTTCTTTAATTTTTTGGTATTAGGGATTGAACCCAGGGGATTCTATCTCTGAGCTACATCCCAGTCCTATTTTAGGACCCTGTCTCAAAAATGAATAAATGAGCCAGGCGTGGTGGCGCGCGCTTGTAATCCCAGCATTCGGGAGGCTGAGACCGGAGGATCCGGGTTTGCGGCCAGCCTCAGCTACCTAGTGAGGCACTCTGCAACTTAGTGAGACTCGGTTTCCAAATAAAGAATAAAAAATAGGGCTGGAGATGTAGCTCGGAGGTAGAATGCCCCTGAGTTCAATCCCCAGTACCGCAAAAAAAAAAAAAAAAAAAAAAAGAAGAAATGAATAAAGTAGGGCTGAGCGTCTTGCTCATTGCTGAGGCTGTCCTTGAACCTGTGATCCTCCTGTCTCAGCCTCCCAACTCCTGGGATTATAGGTGTGTGCCACCAAGCCCAGCTTCAGTAATTATTTTTTAATTGTGACTTACTTACCTGCCAACATTAAAATAAGAGTTTATATCAAAATTAGCGATGGAAGCTTCTTGTGGAGATGCTGAAGGCCAACAGAAGTCTGAAATCCCACTTGGCAGATGAGGGAGCGGCAGGGACCAAGCAGTGTGCTGCTTCAGATTGGGCGTGTCCCGCCAGCTGGCCCCTCCTCCCTACTCCCCAATGACTCACACCAGATCTGCTTTCTTCACTCCTGACTCCTCCTGCCACTCACTCTATCCAGCCCAATCCCAGTGCCCAGGATGGCACCTCGCCCAGTCAGCCACAGGTCACCAGCTTGGGCCTCAGAACAAGGCTCACAAACTCAATCACTGGCTCAACAGAAGAGGCTATTTCTACACACAGCTGAAACCTGTTTTTGAAAAGATGTTGTTTTTTGATCACTTAGAAGTTAGCCATGCCGTTGCTGTTATGGAGCGAGGCCCATTCTCCTCAAGGAAGACGGGCTATTCTCAGCTGTGTCCCAGCCTGAACCTCGATGATCAGTGTGCAGAGGACACCGCGTGGGAGGAGGTCCCCAAGATGGGAGGCTACAGGGCCTAGACTCAGAGGACGAGCCTGCGTCCAAGTCACCATCCAAAGGAAATGTGGGCCTACACGGGCGGGGGGCGGGAGGCGGGGACGGAGGCTGAGCGGCCTCCCCACAGCCTCCTCTCCTCTAAGTTTTCATTTCGGTATCCGGCAGACTCTGAGTAAAGCGCCTCCACTTTGCTTAAAAAAAAAAAAAAAAAAAAACATTTAAAAAAAGAGAGAAAAGAAAAACAGTTTTCAGTGGCATATGTCATCACTGAATTAATGCTGTTTGCCTTTTACTGGCTTGGCTCTCATCCCAGTAGGAGCAAATACAAACGGAGCACGATGTACTGGAAATGCTACAGGCGACGGAGCATCAGACGGCCCCAGCTCCCCCAGGCCGGTCCTGCAGGTCGGGATGAAAACTCAGCTGGCTCTCAGAGGGCATAACCAGGACTAGCGAAAAGCATGTGGCTTTCTTTTTCAGAGACGAAGAGATGGAGGATTTGCACACCTGTCAATTTATACCCTGCTTCTATCTTAGACAATTTCACCGCATTTATTCTGAGCAACACCACTCATTAATAACCAATTATGGTGGCTGTTTTTATTAAAATTGTGATAAAAAACATGAAAAGTCAAATTTACCATCTTAACCAGTTCTAGTAGTTCAAAGTATATTCACAGCACAATTCACAATAGCCAAACTGTGGAACCAACCTAGCTGTCTGTCAACAGACGAATGGATAATGAAAATGTGATATAGACACACAATGGAATTCTACTCAGCCATAAAGAAGAACAAAATTATGTCATTTGCAGGAAAATGAATGGAACTGGAAAACATTACCCATGCTTGTAATTCCAGCATTTGGGAGGCTGAGACTGGAGGATCCGGGTTCGTGGCCAGCCTCAGCTGCTTAGTGAGGCCCTCTGCAACTTAGTGAGACCCTGTTTCAAAATAAAGAAAAAATAGAGCTGGGGCTGTAGCTCGGAGGAAGAATGCCCCCAGGTTCTATCCCCAGTACTACAAAAAAAAAAAAAAAACCAACCCCCAAAAAACAAACAAAAAACCCCATTATGCCTAGTGAGATCAGCCCATCTCAGAAAATCAAGGGTCACATGTTTTCTCTCATTTGTGGGAGAAACAGGAAACAAAAGGGATTTCAGCTAAATGAGGGGAGAGACCCGGAGAAGAGGGGAAGGACTGGGAAGGGAGGGGGAGGGAAGCAGCTCAAATAACGTTATCCCCCGTATGTGACAGTATCCCCACCAAGGTCACCACCACGCACGGGGAGGGAGGTGGAGGGAATCACTTTGAACTTCACTATGATGCATAGTTACAGTGCACCAGGAAAAATACTCACGTATATAAATAATTAAAGTATGTTCACATTGTCAGGCAGCCAATCTCCACAACCTTTTCATCTTACAAAACCAAAACTCTATCCATTAAACCACCATTGCTTTCTCCTCCCCCAACCTCTGCTAACCCCATTCTACTTTCTAAGAGTTTGACTAACCTAGGCATCTTATATAAGTGAGATTATACAGTATCGACCTTTTTGTGCCTGGCTTATTAACTTGGTGTGATGTTATGTTCTCAAGGCTCGTCCATGCTCTAGTATATGACAAGATTGGCAAGATTTGCTTTGTAGGGTTGTATAATATTCCACTGGGTGTGCACACATTTTGTTGATCTATTCATCTACTAAGGGACATCTGACTGGCTTCTACCTCTTGGCTATTGTGTGAGTAATGCTGTTATGAAGGTGGGTATGCAAATATCTCCTAACCTGCTGGCAATCCTTTGGTGTAGACATCCAGAAGTGGAAATGCTGGATCATATGGTAATTATATTTTCAATTTTTTTGAGGAGCTACTATATGGTTTTCCATAGTAGCAGCACTGTGTGTTTGTGTTTGTGTGTGTGTGTGTGTGTGTGTGTGTGTGTGTGTGTGTGTGTTGTTGAACTCAGGGGCATTCTATTTCTGAGCTACACCCCAGTCCTAGTTTACTTTTTTACATTTTTAAACAGGGTCTCACTAAGTTGCTGAGAATCTCACTAAGTTGCTGAGGCTGGCCTTGAACCTGCAATCCTCCTGTCTCAGCCTCCCAAGTACTCAGCAGCACCATTTTATGATCCCTCTGGCAGTGCACAAAGGGTTCCCATTTATCTACATTTTTACCTGTTGTTATTTCTCGTTTTCCATAGAAGCCATTAGAGTAAGTGCAAAGTGATAACACATTTGCTTTCTCCAAGTGCTGCGAGACGTGCCTTTCTTATTGTGGTGCTGTGAGCTTACCTCAACGGCTGTACCGAGAACCACTGTGGTTACCGATACGTGTATCCTGCTGCACAGGACCTAGCTCTGTTCCCGTCACCGTGTGTGGGCTGGGCTAGACACCACTTGTCTCCACTACACCCGGGCCTGGGGTCCCATCAACAAGCCTCCTCGCCATTCCCCTCGGACCTGCTTCATCAGACCTACACACCAAGTGACGGTCTGTCACCTGGACTTCAATTAGATGTTGGAAAATTACAGGTGTTTGATAATTCTTAACTTAATTAGAAGCCTCATAAATACAGCCAGTCCTCACCTACCGGACTGCCCCCATGGACACTTGGTTGCAACATCATGGCATTCTGAAATTAGTCAGGGGCAAAAGCCATCCTAAGAGTTAGCTTTTTCATCGCTGTGCCAAAATGCCAGACAAGAACAACTTACAAGAGGAAAGGTTTACTTGGCTCACTGCTGCAGAGCTTCAGTTGGTGGCTGGCAGGCAGACCCGAAGGAGGAAACGCCACGGCAGCAAGGTGTGGTGACAAGTCTGGTCAGCTCTTGGCAGCCAGGAAACAGAGAGGAAGGGGCCAGGGACAGGTAGAGTGCCCAGGACCCCGCCTCCAGTGCGCCGCCTCCGGCAGCCACGCCCACCTCGGAACTCTGCGCACTGGGGACCTGCTTTCCGACGTGGGGGATGTTCTAGACTACGCCACGACAGCTCTGAATCACCTTAGGTCAAGTAACCTGACATTTTGAATTCCAGCCTCCTGAGTGGGGTCCAGTTCTCCACATCAGGAAATGCATAATCTAGCCAGGTGTGGTGGTGCACACCTGTAATCCCAGTACTTAGGACAGCAACAGGAAGATTGCAGGTTCAAGACCAGCATCAGCAACCTAGGGAGACCCTAAGCAACCTAGTGAGACCCTGTTTCAAAATAAAAAATGAGCCAGGTGTGGTGGTGCACGCTTGTAATTCCAGTACTTGGGAGGCGGAGGCTGAGACCGGGTTCGTGGTCAGCTTCAGCTACTTAGTGAGGCCCTCTGCAACTTAGTGAGACCCTATCTCAAAATAAAGCATAAAAAATAGGACTGGAGATGTAGCTCAGAAGTAGAATGCCCCTGGGTTCAATCCCCAGTACTGTAAAAATGAAATAAAAATAAAATAGGGCTGGGGGTGTAGTCCAAAGGTAGAATTCCCCTGGGTTCAATCCCTTGTACCAAAACAAACAAATACATACATAAATGAATAAATAGAAATAAGATAAATGCATAATCTGACCTAGTTCAGGGTGGGGAACTTCTTGCACCCCTCTACTTTCTGGGAGGAAACTCACCCATACTTGGTAGCTGAGCGACCCCTCTGAGCTGCCTTGAGCTGGTAGGTCCATCATGGCCAAGAAGACAGCCCAGAGCAGGGGCAAGCCGAATTCTAAAAAATCTCCCCCCAAAGAAACTCACCTACATTAACTGGCCTGGCTGAGAACTACTTCTGGTAGAACACATGAGCACCCAGTATAACTTATTGTAAATAAAGTACACTACATTGTCTCCAGCCTCTAAACAGCTGGGTACCAATTATTCATGATTTCTGCCCTATCTTCATGAACAAGCAATTACTAACACTTTTGTCTCTCCTCCTTTGTTTAAATGCATCCATTCATCCATTCTTTTCTTCCTATTTCTTCTTTTTGTATTTATTTTTATGGTATGAGGATTGAATCTAGTAGCATTCTACCTCTGTGATACAGCCCTTTTTATTTTTCATTTAGTGAGATGCTGAGGCTGGCCTTGAACCTATGATCCTCCTGTCTTGGTCTCCCAAGTAGGGAAACAGGTGTGTGCCACTGCATTCAGCTTTATTTTTATCTATCGATCGACTGATCATCTATCTGGTGTTGGATTAAACCCAGGGCATTCTACCTCCAAGCTACACCTCTAACTGTTTTTATTTTTATTTTCAAACAGGGTTTCACTAAGTTTCTGAGGCTGGCCTCAAACCTGTGGTCCTCCTGTCTCAGCTTCCCAAGTACTGAGATTATAGGCATGTGCCACCACACCCGGCTTTAACTTTTCTCTTTAAATGAATGATTTTTTTATTCCACACATTCAAAAGGAAACTCAATGCCGATACTGTAAGTCAGGGTTTCTCAACTTTGGCACCACTGACACATTGGACCTGATGCCATTTTGTCCTGCGTGCTGCCTGAAGTTTGGCAGTATTCCAGCCTTTACCCATGAGACACAGCCAGTACCCGCCTACCCACATGATGACCAGGTGTCCCTGGGGAAGGGATAAACCTGCCCAATTGCAAACTTCTGCTGTACATGGAAAACTGGTAGCTTTTGGATACACAATAATGTGTCATCTGAACTCACCCTGTATTGCTCAACCCGGGAACTCGTGCCAAGCCAAGAGGGAGGCCGCATGGCTGGGATACTCCCCACGCCACGGAGCCAGACCTCTCCTTGGCCTTGGCCTGCCACCTGCTGTGACCTGGGCACCTTTTGTTTCTTTCTTCTTCTTCCTCCTCCTCCTCCTCCTCTTCTTCTCCTTCTCTCTCTCTCTCTCTTTTAGTACTAGGGTTGAACCCAATGGCGTTCTATCTCTGAGCTACACTCCCAGTCCTTTTAAATTTTTATTTTAAAACAGGGTTTCACTAAGTTACTGGGGGTCTCGTTAAGTTGTGGAGGCTAGCCTTGAACCTGTGATTCTCCTGTCTCCGCCTCCCAAATATGGAGACTACAGGTGCGTGTCGCTGTGTGAGGCCCAGGACATGTTTCTTTTTCTCCCTGAGCCTCAGTTTCCTCTTTGAGGCAATGATGCTGGAGCAGCCCGAGAGAGCTGTAGGACAAGCAACCCACACGGTGGCCTTTGGCAGAGACAGGACCAGCAGGACACACATGTTACCTGAGGCTGTTGCTGTTGCTTTGACAATCAAAGGTTGGGTTCCTTAGACCATGATAGTGTGCAGGCGTACCTTGGGGTTTCCCCAGAGGAGCAGGGTGGCTGGAGCTCGGCACCATCAGCATTGGCCCAAGGCAGCAGAGCAGTCCCAGGTCTCTGTCCAACTCTATCCACCACAGCTCGTGAGCCATGCGGAGGCTGGCTGCCGAGGACGAGGTTTGGCCTGTTAGCTGTGTGGTCTGCTGAGCCCCACCTTGGACCATCCCTTCAGCACCTGGCTCAAGGCCGACCAGAGAGGCAGTGGGTAAGCCCGTCATGAAAGAATGTAAATAAAAGAGAGTTTATCTCATTCAAGGAAACAGAAATGGCCAAGCCCAGCACTAATCACTGTGCTGTGCACCCTGGAATCATTTTGCCAGGCTGCCACACCGACAGTGCCCCAGGATCATTGCATCGCCTCCAGGGCTTTGAGTCGCCTGCAAGCTCTGTGGAGGGACAAGTGCTGGGTTTCCATGGAGCGCAGTCTGAGCACTAAATGCATACTAGAAAGAGGCTGGTGAGAGAGGGAGTGCGTGCACACTGTACCTCTAATCCCCCGCCTGGGCGGCCAGAGCCGCGCCAAACACAGCAGTACATCCATGGCAGAAGTTGAATGCTGGTGGCTCCTACTTGGTCCTGGGATGTGAAGGAAAAAAAAAAAAAAAAAAAAGAGGAGGAGGAAAAAAGGAGGATTCTGTACAAACACCTGGATTCCTAACTACAAAATAAAAACTAAAAAGAAGCTGGGGGATGTAGCTCAATGGGAGAGCATTTTCTTAGCATGTGAGAAGCCCTGGGTTCACTCCCCAGAAATTGAGGTGGGGGGAGAAGAGAAAAAGGAAAAGATACGTGCTCTCTAATTTGCCGTAGGACTCACCTCTCCGTAAGATTTAACACCTGCTCCGTTTCTTTTACTAAAAGTCCCTGTCTGATTTCTGCAGGTGTCTGAGTGTGCCACTTTTTCTGTAGAAGGGTTCTCCCCTTCCCCTCTCCTAAGAGATAATACTAGAAGCTACTCCTCATAGCACTTAAAAAGATGTTAGCAATTATCAAAGGAATTTAAGAAAGCCTTTTGGAGATACTTTTAAAAATACGACATAGTTTTAGCTTGTAGCTTTAAACATTATCATTTTTTTTCCCAAGAGAATCAATATTGATTTGAGTCATTGTTTTTACTTAGTGTGAAGAAAAATAAATGTGGAACAGATTTAAACAAATGTATATTCAAAGTCTTCCAAATAAATTGCCACTAACACAAAAATTGATGGTTATTTCAGTTAAAATAAATGAGTAAAATGTGGGAGGAGGCAGACAGGGGACAGGACAGATGGATGAAGTTGGGTGAGACCCCAGGATCCTGGACTGATGTGGGTTTCCTGTTTCTGCCTTAAAGTTACTAATATCCTTTACTAATCAACAGGCACACACATATTTCTGCTTAAACCAGGGACTGGCAAACAACAGATCGTGGCCCACTGTGTTTTTGAAAACAAAGTTTCCTGGCATTCAATTATATCCACCCCTTTACATAATGTCTCTGACTGCTTTCTTGCTGTGAGGCAGACCTGAAGAGTTGAAGCCAACACCCACGACCAGAGCTACAAATATTTACAATCTGCGTTTGCTGGAGAAGTTTGCCCACTTCGGGCTTAAATAATCCTCACCACCAGTTTCAAATTTAAATTGCTTAAAATCCTGAGGGAAGCTCTTCTTTGGCTGTAGGAAGAAGTGGACCTTCCCCCTGAGCTGAGCATGGCAGGAGAGCTCTGATTTACTGGAGCTGAGGATAAATGATACCTCCTGGAAGTTGGTTTTTTTGATACTGAGGCTTGAACTCAGGGTGTTCTATCTCTGAGTTACACTCCCAGCCTTCTTTATATTTATTTTTAATTTTGAAACAAGCTCTCCCTAAGTTGCTGAGGGTTCCTCCTGTCTCAGCCTTCCCAGTACTGGGATTACAGGCATGCACAACCGTGCCTGGCTGAAAGATTGTTTTTGATGCCAGCTAACCAGAAACCAGCCAGGGCACGCCCTTTAATGCCCATGGAGACTTACAAAAAGGGCATGCTGGAGGCCTCCTCATAAGTGCCAATGTCCCTGGATGGCATTTGGGCTGATGACAGCCCCTCCTTCTTTGTCACCAACAGGATGGGTGACTGTTTATCCACATCGCCTGCTGCTAAGGGCTTTCCTCACATACACAGTAGACATGGAGGTCCTGGGTGAGCCTGTGGCTGAGCTTACCTAGTTGATCTGATTCCAAGAGTGACTCTTGCCAAGGCTGTAGGTGCTCTCTGATACTGGTCCAGCTGGAGCTAGAGTCCTGCACACCCCATACCTGGAGTTGGGAATCTGACTCCTATGGCAAGAACCCATTTCCACATACCTGGAGCAGGTGTGGATCCCCCTCTCCCCCCACCCCAGCCGACTCTAGCTTCTCAAGTTGTGGACACTCCCAACCCAAACTCTCAGTGGCCATATTTTCAGGAGCAGGGTCCAAGAAATGTTTCCAAGAGTAGGCTGAGAATACTACTTGGCCAGAATCCTTAGTCAAAGGTGAATGACACAAGCTCAAAAATCAATTCAAGTCCGCCCCTTGACTTAGGAGAAAACACACAGGTCGAACCATGTCACCATCTTACCTGGGCTCCCTGTATCCACTCTGGCCTCCAGTATGTAATCTCCAAGCAGAGGCCCAAGAAATCTTTCAAAGGAGCTAAGGAGATGAGTAATCCCCACCCCCACCCTTGCCCTGCGCTGAAATCTACCACGGGTTTCCCATTTCCAAGAAGAATCGATGCTCAGCACAGTCTATGAAGCCCTTCGTCGCCTGAGCTCTGCCAGTCTCAGCTCCCCTCATATCCCCTCCCACTCTGTGGTCTCCGGACACTGGTGTCTGACGGCTTCTCACCCGATCCACATTGATGCACACTTAGGTTCTCTAGACGTGCTGCGTCTGCAGCTGGAGTGCTTTCAACAGATGTCTGCATGGCTAGCTCCTCCCCATCACTTGGTCCCCTGTCCAGATGTCCCCTTTGACCACTGAGTACTGCACTGTCCTCCTCCCTGCCTCCAGCAACTGACACTATTTGAAGTCATGCATTTGTTTATTGGACCATCCTCAAGCTCCCCTACTAGAATATAAACCCCAGGAGAGCAGAAGTCTGTTGGGATCGATGGTGTTCCCAAGGCCCTCTCCAGTGCCTGGTATACAGTGGGTGCTGCCTATTTTTTCTCTAATGTTTTCAAATGCAAGAAATTCAACTTTCCCCCAACAATCCCCATTGAGAATGTCATGTTCATGTAGAAATAGCTTTATCAGTGGCTCTATATTTCTTTTACTCAATTCCATAGAAGGCTTGTATGCACCTTGCCCTAAAATCACAACAAGCTGAGCAATACCCATAGGAGACCCCTACTTACAAAAAAATTAGTTCATACCAGCTTTAAGAGGAAAGTAATTCAAAACATGAAAATTTATTCTAAGTTGTATCTTAACATACGAGATCTCAGCTTTAGATGAATTTTAATGTTTACAAGTGCAAAAGCAAATAAATATTTACCAGTTGCCTTTTTTTTGCACTCTCATGACTCCACAACAGCTTCGATGCAAAAAAAAATTGTTGCTAAACATCTTGTAGTCTGGCAAAATGAAGAATTTCTTATTAAGAAAACCCTTGACAACAATAACCACCCCTCATGCTATAGTTCCCTCTCGGGAACTATCAGGACGGCTCATTAAGATTCGAGCATACGATAGAGGGGAAAAAAAAAAAAAAAAAGCCACTGGTATGAATGAGATGAGGGGCCGGACCAGCCATGTCCTGGTCCCACTGTCTAGACACTAGAGAAGTCACACAGCCACTGACAGCTCTGGGAGACAGAGCCACAGTTCTCAGACCAGGACCATGAGCTAATACCAGCCTCCCAGACTGAAGCTCATCACTCTTTAGGTTTCAAAGCAAACTGTCCTCTGTTAATTGAGGTAGGTCCCTGTTTTTCCCCCAAATCTCTCTTTCTTTTGGCATTCTACCTCTAAGCAACACCCCACCCCACCCCATCATCATCATTATTATTATAATTATTATTATTTGTGTATATGGTACTGGGGATTGAACCTAGGGGGCACTGTACCTCCAAGCTAGCTGGTTTTTTGAAACAGAGAATCACTAGGTTGCTGAGAGTCATGGTACATTGCTGAGGTTATCCTCAAACCTGTGATCCTCTTGTCTTAGTACTGGGATTACAGGTGTGTGCCACCATGTCCAGCTTTTGCTTTTTTTTTTTTTTTAAATAAGGTCTCACTAACTTGCTGAGGGCCTTGCTAAGTTGCTGAGGCTGTCCTTGAACCTGTGATCTTCCTGTTTCAGCCTCCCAAGTACTGGGATTACAGGTATGAGCCACCACGTTGAGCTCCACAGTTCTCTTTAACAGCACCCGTTTATTCCTTCAATTATCATTTCACAATCAAAAACTTGAGTTAGGTAGTTCTCTGGTTTGCCAGCTAGGCTTTTAGTGCTGTTCTCCCTAATCTTCCTGCCGCCTAACTTTGGGAAAGGGCCTGCACTCTAACTGCTGCTGCCAACCTGCTATCTAGCCCTTTATACCATGAGGCAGAACCCAGCCCAGTGCCCGGCACTGAACTGGCTGCCATTCACAGGTGTGTTGAATAAATGATGAAGGACTGAAATCTTAATGAGTAAGCCTCTTAGGACTGATGTCTTTTTCATTCTTTCATATCCTGCCTAGTTGAAATCTTTGGAATTATTCTGAGTCAGGGACATAAATATCAAGAAGAGACTCATCGCAGCAAAGGTAAACAAGTAGGCCCTGCTTCCCTCTTTTATAGGAATAAAATCCTCTATCGTATCAAATAAAAGAGGGAAGCAGGGCATGGTAGTGCACACCTGTGATCCCAGGATTTGGGAGACTGAGACAGGAGATTCACAGGTCAGTGGCCAGCCTCAGCAATTTAGTGAGGCTCTCAGCAACTTAGTGAGACCTTCTTTCAAAATAAAAATAAAATAGGGCCTGGGGGGTCTAGCCCAGTGGTAGAGCACCCCTGGATTTAACCCCCAGTACTGACCCCTCCCCCCCCAAAAAGGGTATAAAACAGAGAAGGAGACACAGGAGGGCACAGAGGTGGACGCATACACACACACACACACACACACACACACACACACACGCCTGCACACAGCTTTTACGTCATGGATATGCAATACCAAGAATATTAAGTACATTCTACATCTTGACCCTTGCCCCGAATTCTTAGAAAAGGGCCAGCCCTCACAGCAGCAGCTCACCTGGATTGACAGTGATAAACTTGCTGTCCTCGGGAAACCGGTCTCCTCGGGACATAGGCTTTTTTGACGGCATGGCGGGTCTCCCGAGGTCACTCCCGGCGTCCGCATCCTCGGTGGCCGTGGGGGGCACTTGGGTGGGGGTGGCCGCGTCTGGCTCAGGGCCGGGCCGGGCCGAGGGCGTGGCGGCGCGGTCCGGCCCAGGCATAGTCTGGCGGCCACCGTCCTGGGCGGTCGCGCCAGGGGACACGGGGGTGGCGGTGGGCGCGTCGCCGCCCCGCGGCTGGCCGGCCGGAGTGGCCCCGCTCCGCTCCTTCTTCTCCTCGTCCTTCTCGCCCTCCTCCTCCTGCTCCCGCTCGCCGTCCTCGCTCTCGCTCTTCTCGTCCTTCTCCCCGTCCTCCGCGCCCTCGCCGTCCCGGGTGGGTGCTGCGTCGCCGTCGGGGCCCGCGGAGGCCAGCGCCTCGGTGGTGGCCAGCACCGGCCGCGCTGCCTGCTTGCTGGCCGCGTTCGTGGGCAAGCGCGTGGGCCACACGGAGCTGGGGAAGGACGAGATGCCGCCGCCGCCAAAGCCCAGCCCCGCCAGCAGCGTGCTGGTCACCACCGACGCCACCGTGGCTTGGCTGCCGCTGGATGACGGGCCCATCCCGGTCGCCATGGACACGAAGGAGAAGGGGATGCCCGAGGATGTCCAGGTGGAGGAGCCCGAGCTGATGGGGGCCATGTCAGCCGAAGAGGCGGGGGACGCTGTGGGCTGAGGGGTCACCGTGGTGGCGAAGAGGAAAAAGGGAAGTATCAGTAGTTAAAACTTAGAAGGAGGTCCCCGTTTGTCAAACCATACAGAGTTTTATTCATCCATTTTGAGGTTTCTAAAACTATGGCATGAAAATTGACCAGAGGTGGTCCTGACGTGACCCACTCTTATTTTAATTAGTGCACGCGTGTGTGCGTGTGCGTGTGTGTGTGTGTGTGTGTGTGTGTGTTACTAGGGATTGAACCAAGGGGTGTTCTACCTCTGAGCTATCCTCCCCAACCCTACTTTTTTATTTTGAAACAGGGTCTCACTAAGTTGCTATGGATGGACTCTAGGTTGCTAAGGCTGTCCTCAAACCTGCGATCCTCCTGTCTCAGCCTCCCAAGCACTGGAATTACACGGGTGCACCCTACACCTGACTTTCTAATTACTTTGAATGCATTAAGAAATTTTCCTAGTACAAGCAACACAACCTTGCATTGATATTGCCCAGGCTGGCTAAGTGGCAAAAACGTAAGTGGTATTGAAGTTGGCCTACAGACAATAAGTAACAATTGGCAACATCAGACTGGCCACTCTTTTTGAGGTGACAGTGAAGGGCAAGAGCACCTTGTTTGTGTGCCACCCATGGGCGCTTCTGGTGAATGCCTAGCTCTTAGGTCAGAAGGGGCCCTGGAATCTGGTCCAGTTCCCCACCTTGCAGCGAGGGAGTGGGTGGAATGAGAGGGAGATGGCCTGCCCAGGTCTGCCTCGGCGGGCTCAGAAGCAGGAGCCACGTTCCCACTGTAACCTCTGGGACCTGGTTTATGACCTTGCATCTCCACAATGAGAGCGGTATGGACGCCATGCCTGTCAGAGCCTCTGGGTTTACCCGTTGCAAACCCGATGCCTGTGTAGATGACGGCACCAGCGAGAACACCAGCGCCCCACTCACAAGTGACAGCTCAGTACAGGGCTTTCCACGCCGCCCTCAGGCAGGCATGACCTCACCCCACTTCACAGGTGAGGAAAGTGTTAAAGAGCTACCCAAGGGAGGTGGGTGGCAAGGAGGCTGCAGGCAGGGCTGCCTCAGCTCGTCCATACCACCATACTATATGGGGGGTTATTTATGGAGTTTTATTCACATAAGTTATTTTAGAAAGTAAGTGTTGTTCTGAGATATTAGCTTAATTTTAGTTTTTACAAGCTGGTGTACAGAATCTAAACCTCATTCCCATTATTTATATAGTTAAAAATAATAACCAGGCCAGGCATGGTGGTACACGCCTGTAACCCCAGCAACTTGGGAGGCTGAGAAAGGAGGATCGACAGTTTGAGGCCGGCCTGGGTAACTTAGTGAGACCCTGTCTCCAAATAAAAATTCAAAAGAGGACTGGGGATGTAGCTCAGTACTATACAGTGCCCCTGGGTTCAATCCCTAGTCCTGTAAAAAATATAGCAAAACAAAACAACCAATGGCCAGGAAAACCCAGGAACTCATTGTGTTACACTGAAAACTCTGTACTTTAAGTATGATCATGTCAGCAAAGTTGAGTTCTGAAGATGGTTAATGAAAACCAAATGCCACACAAGATAAGGAACTCACTACAGAGAAGTCAGGCTGCCTGGGAATGGACTTGTGACTGCTTGTTGCTCTCTGATGCTGGCTACATAATTCCAACATGCTGAACCTCGGTTTCCGCATCTGTAAAATGGGACTAAGAGTAATGCTGACTTTGTGGCTGTTCTAGGGGTAAACAGTATGTGCCTGGCATCCAGGAAGTGCTTAGAGTTCAGGTCACTACTGTAATCACCACCACTAGGATTCCTATTATGATTATTGGTTGTGCCAGGAATGGGGAAACAGATACATCAATTCAGGCTCCAGAAATTTGCAAATCCATGTAACTTTGGGCAGGTGACAACCTGAGCTTTAGTATGTGACACATGAAGAACTTAGATGAGATCAACCTTGTGGTGTTCCTGCAACATCTGATCCCCAGGATCACAACTAATTGAAAATCTGGAAGACCTTTACATTGACAAAATTATACAATATAAGCCACTAACACTGTTGCACAACTTGATTTCATAATGTGTTGAATTTTGAAGGGTAAATAATGTAACTTTTCTCTAGTTAAGCAGTTTACGTTGAGCCATTCAACAACATTATACTGCCACCTCGTGGTAACAGTTTTAACTGCATGCAAATGAACAGCCTATCAGGACAAAGTAACCACTTTTCTCCACTTACCACTCCTGTTTTCACAATTCTGGTCCCTTGAAATATTCGAGTGGTATTAGCTGAGAAATAAAGAAAGTACAATGTAATAAATATGCCATTTTTATTGGTGTGGTTTCAACAAAATGCTACTTTATGGACACAGATCTGAATTGCATATAATTTTCACATGCCACAAAATAGTATTCCTCAGCAGACCATTAACAACTATAAAACCCTTTTTTTCCTGTCAGTCATACAAAAACATGCAGAGAGGCTATGATCTGTAGTTGGATGCCCCCTGTCTTAAGCTACTAATATAAAAAAATAAAAAATAATTTTATAGTTTTCTGTTTTATTGAGATACAACTTACATGGAGTAAAATGCACAAAATGCTTCTGTAAACCCTCCCCCCGCCCCCCGTCCATCATAAGAGACAGGTGTTCTCCACTGCTTTGCTGCTGGAGAAAAGGTCTGCTTGTGTCCCATCCAATCAATGTCCACCCTGCCCCAAAGGTGGCCAGTATTCTGAACTCTGCCAGAGTTTTGCCTATTTCCAACTATGTATATATGTAGGTAGTAGGGTAGGAAGGTAGATATGTATGTATGTATGTATTTGTACTGGGGATTGAAACCAGGGGCATTCTACCTCTGAGCTACACCACCAGCCCTATTTTACTTTTTATTTTGAAACAAGGTCTCACTAACTTGCTGAAGGTTTCGCTAAGTCATGAACCTGTGATCCTCCTGTCTCAGCCTCCCAAGTACTGGGATTACAGGCCTGCACCACTGTGCCTGGCATTCAAACTTTATTTAAATGTATTGTTCCTCCTGTTATTTTTTGGTTGTCATTTCTTATAATTATACTCTTAGTGATTCTAATATACATTTTTAACTTATTACAGTTGATCTTAAATTAGTACTTTTACCACTTTCTAAAAAATACAAGAACTGTACAATATTGAGCCCCAATCACCTAGCTTACCTTTTGTGTCATTCATTTTTGTGTTTTAAAATCCTGTTAGATATTGGCATTGTTGTTTTACATGGCTGAGTTATTTTATACTAACCATACATTACCCTTTGCGGTGCTCATTTCTTCTTGCAGTTTTGTTCCTCTATATGGTATGATTAGGCAATATAACTTAATTTTTTAAAGTTGTGATATGATTCACATAACAAACTTCGCCCCTTAACCATGTCTCCGCATTCAGTTCAGCGGTGTTAAGAACGCTCCCTGAGAAGGGTTAAATGAGAAATGTGTGCATGTATGCCTTTACCTATACTAGCTTGTACCTAACAAAGATATGTGATTACAATGCACCAAATTAAAAAACAAAAAACAAAGAACGCTCCCCGTGTCGTGCAAACATCACCACCGTTCATCTACAGAACCTGCTCTTGCACAACTGAAACTCACCTCATTTCCACTGCCCTCAACCGTGGCAGCCGCCACGGGACTCTCCATCCCTATGGCTCTTCTACTCCAGACACCTCATATAGATATGGTCGTGCAGATTTATATTTGTGTGACTGGCTTGTTTTACCTAGCAGAATGTCCTCAAGGGTCATCCATGGTATGCCATGTGTGAGAATTCCCTTTTTTTTTTTTTAAGGCTGAATAATTGCTCATTGTATGTTTATATCACATTTTGTTTATCTACTCATCTGTTGACAGACATTTGGGTTGCTTCCACCTAATAATGCTAAGTAATATAATGTAAAAAAAAAAAAAAAGCTTTTTTTTGGGTGGTTATTTCCAAAACACTAGTGCTATATAAACTGAAAACTGGCCTGCTATATACATTGCATTGAAAAATTAACAAAAAATGTTAATTACCAAAATAAATAACATTTGTACCTGCTATAGTTTTACCTAAATCAGAAATGGCAAGTGACCTACATATATTTTTGTTTGGCCTGCAGCTTTTAAAAAAAACCCTGACTTTTCTATCATCGTAAATAGTAGCTTCCATCTAAAAATTTCAGTTTCCTGCTTGTCTGAAGAATCACAGCATTGGCAAAACTGAACTCCTCTTCTGAGAAGGCAACATTTGCTGGGGACGAGGGTCTGCCATCCCCTCTCACTGGGTATGGGGTCTAAATTTTCCACTAATGGCTCTCTCTCATTTGTACCTGTCCACACCTGGCCCCCCAAGCTTGCAATCCTCGACCTAGTAATATATTCATTTTGCATGACTGGATGAAACGTGCAGAGACAAATGTGGAGAAGAGCAGGATCTCGAAGTCATGCGATTGTTTAGATTCAGATCAAATAACACAGCCAAGGAAGCAAACAGTGGGTCTCGGCCAGGACTGAAGAGAGCCGCCCACCATCACTGGCTGGCTCAGGGATCGATACCGCGTCCAGGCTTGGACAGGTGTACACACTTCCTTTGTTAACACAGGAGCGAAGCTTCCCAGGAGACCTGCCTGACCTGCCCTTTATAAAGGCCTCTAATTAAGGGCAGCCAGCTCCACCACCACTCCGCCAGACACGGCTATTCATTAGTCGTGAACAATCTCCACTGGGATCCCTCAGAGCCCTGGCGAGCAGGAAGTTCCTCCAGGACCTCTCAGGTCAGGAGTGCTTAACCTGGGCTCAAGGGACAGACGAGCAATGATACCTGTCCTCACTCAGCTCTCCTGTAAGCGTGTACTTCATCCCTGATGACGGCAAGCTACCGCCTCGGCTACAGCCCCGTGGCTATAGTGAGTGTGTATGTGTGTGTGGTACTAGGGATTGAACCCTCTGAGCTACACCAAGCCCTCATTTTGAAGCAAGGTCTTGCTGAAGTTGCCAAAGCTAGCCTCAAATCTGCGATCCTCCTGTCTCAGCCTCCCCAGTACTGGGATCACAGGAGTGCACTACCACACCCTGCTGATTTTTACCCTGCCCTGTGGTTACTGCAGCTCTTTGGGAATATCACGGATATTCATTCCCACTCAGAAATTGCAGCAGTGAATGGACCAGCCACCTGCCAGTTAGTACTTTAATAGAATAAGTGCATATATCGCTATGTCTCAGATCTGTTTAAAATATTGTGACAACCGTATTTGAATGTAATTGGTTCCTTTCCCACGTATTTTACTTATTTATTTAAAACTCTTCTGAGAGAAGATCCACGGGTTTCGTCAAACTGTCTCATAGGTCTGCAGCTAAAGAAAAGGCTCGAGCAGCCCACCTTCCCTGACCATGGAGGACAGGGAGACAGCAGTGACCATGTAGTCCTCAACGCTTTTATCCTTTTGTTGGAGCCTTGGGGTACTGAGTCATATGTAACCTTTGGGGTAGTCCATTGCTGTGTCTAAAGAATTGGGCTTTAGAATAAGAAAACCAAACAGCCAGGCATGGTGGCACATGCCTGTAATCCCAGCATGTGGGAGGCTGAGACAGGAGTATTGCAGGACTGTTCAAGGCTAGCCTTAGCACCTTAGTGAGACCCTGTTTCAAAAAATACAAACATAAGTAAATAAATTAAATATATATATAAATAAATAAGGGGCTAGGGGCTCAGAGACAGAATATCCCTAGGTTCAATCCCTAGTACCAAACATAAGAAAACCAAACTCTGTTTAGTGGCTAAAGGATTTTTCTCCAGTTAACGTGTGTCCTAACATTCCTAACATTATTTTCCCATTTGTAAAATAACCCCTACAGTAGCAGCTGTGACCAAGTGATGTTCACATGAAATAATTTATGTTCCCACACTCTGTAACTGTGAGCCACTCCAAAAATATTGCTTGCTATTATATCTACCTTAGAGGTAAATATACTTATTATTATCTTATACAGAACCTAATATTGTTATATTTACTATAATAAGGTAAACAGTCTGCCTGCTTCCTCAGGCTCCCAAATCAGATGTAAATTTATTACTGAGAAACCTAATTATGGAGAATAACCTTTTATGAAATTCTCTAAGCTTCTCTTTCCTTTTTAAAATTTATGTCCAATCGATGGCAAATTTTGTACAGTGGCTTCTGCTCTTAAGCGCCTACCTGGCTCAGCAGAATGGCTAAGCGAGCCCACTTTGATCCAGATCTACATTTTCACAGTGCACGTGTGAGGATCATGGAGAAAATGCTGAAGACACTCTGGGGAGGTGTAAAGGAAGCTCCTGTGTCTTTATCCACACACAGGGATAAGAACCAGTAAACACTGACTACACACCCTCCTCCGCCGGGCAAAGAAGTTGGAGACAAAAAAGACACTGGCCATTTCCAACAAGTCACTATGTTCAGACATTTAAAACACACTCTGCCTTGAATTTATAGCTGACAGGGCCTTTTTTAAATTGCATTGATTCTAAACATGTAATTTTTCAAAGTCCATGCAGAAGCCAGGCAGGGCAGGGGCTATTAATCAGGAAGGCAGTTCTGCAGAGCCTGGGCTCCCGGCTGGAGCACAGGGGAGGACTAATCAAGATTTATGTCTGAAGTCCTGGGCCCGGCCGCAGTGAGCTCCCAGTCTGGCCTCCCCTTCCCTCCCCTGGGCCAGAGCAGCCTGGGCCCTGGCTCATGGCTCTAACTCAGTTCAGGGGAGGGGATTAGCACATTCAGGGTACAGGTGGACACAGTGAGCAAGATTTACTTATGAAAAACACAGCAATGCTCATTTCAGTTACTTTAAATGGAAGGATGAGATCATTAGCAAAGAATATCTAAATACTACACACAAAGTTTTTAAGCTAGAAGGGACCCTGAAGGTAACTTAGACTGGAGGAGGGCTTCTAACTCTAGGCTCATCATTTATTATTTTTATATCAAATCTAATACAGGTAGAGTGCCTAATCCCCAAATACAAAAATCCAGAACTTTAAAAGCCCTGACATGGTGCTCCAATGGACTTGGATTTTGGATCTGAAATTTTTGGATTAGGGATGCTCATTTGGGTCTCCAAAATCCAAAAAAACTCTGAAATGTGAAACACTTTCTATCCCAAGCACTTCAGTAAGAGATACTCAACCTGTACTAAGGAGGTGTCTGGCCACAGTGCCAGCATGAACACCATGCTACCTCTTTAACACACAGTACCCCATGCCAACCAGCAGGACCCAGTGAGGTCAGTACTAGAATACCACCACTGTTTGAACTAGCAAACTACAGCGTCAAGGCAAGCTCTCAGACTGGCAGCCAGCAGTCCCCCTGAGACTTACTCAGGAGCCCCAGCTCGAACCAGCATTTGCCAGCCCCTAAAGTGCACACTGCTGCCCCCCAGGGACAACTTGCTAGAACTCAGATTCCTGGGCCGCACCTGGAGAGGACCTGAGGCTCTGGGGTGGGAGAGGCCCGTGAATGTGCATCTCTCATGGGCTTCCAGGCCAGGACAGTGCCGCTGGTCTGTGACCTACGTGGTCTGCAGGGTGCCTGCATTTACATGCACAATTCCAGCATTTGCTAAGGAAAAGATCCAAAGACTTCAAAAAAAAAAAAAAAAAAAAAGCTAAAAACCACTGGCGTGTGGGATGGGTTTCTCATTTTACAGATGGGAAGCCAAGGCTCTGGGGTGGGGTGCAGGGGTCAGCCTGGTGGAATGGAGCCAGCACCCTGTTCCTTACTTCCATGGGGCTAGCAGAACCTGTCATCACATGAAATCTGCACTTTGGCACACAGGCTGGCTATTTTGGTAAATATTGGAACCGAGACCAGAAATAGGTTGGGACAAGTAAAACAGAGTGTAGCCTATCTTAACTTTTAAAATTATTGTTAGTATAGTTTTGGTTCTAAGGATTGAATTTAGGGCCTCCTGCATGCTAAGCACATGCTATTTCACTGAAGGATACTCCAAGTCTCCATCTTTATTTAAAATTCTAATGTATGCACATATGCATGCACACGTGTTTATGTACATATACTGGGGGATTGAACCCAGGGACATTCTACCTCCAAGCTACACCCCTAGCCTTTTTTATATTTTGAAGCAGGGTCTCGGGGTTTTACTAAATTGCTGAGGCTGGCTTCAAACCTGTGATCCTCCTGTCTAAGCCTCCCATGTACTGGGATTATAGGTATGCACCACCATGCCTGGCTTAAAATTTTAATAATTTATTCATGAAGTCTTTGTAATAACTTGGCTTTTAAAAATACCTCATTAAACCCACTTGCTTCACCCTGCTCTGGTCCTGGCACCTCCTCCCAGTCCTCATGCCAGCAGGAGCACGCACATCTCCCACAGGGAACTCAAGGCGCTGCAGGCTGGGCTTGTCTGTGGCTGGCAAGGCGGAAGGATGAACTCCATCAATTTTGGCTCCAGGCTTTTTTTTCTTTGGTGCTGGGGAGGGACCTAGGATACCTTGTGCATGCTAGGCAGGCACTCGACTACTGAGCTGCACCCTGAGGTCTTGGTCCCAGTCTTTGGAATAGCAAATGGAATCACGCTGGAAATCCAAAGAGGATATCTGACAACACGACTTGGGGGTGAGTTTGTGATCGGACACAGCACTAGATAATGGGTGAGAGAAAGGGCCAAATACCTGGTTTCCTGCACCTGGAAAATAACAATCAAATGCACAAAAATTGCTTAGCTTTTCCTCCCCTCTTCTGGCCTATGAAACCTCCAACTTCAAAGATATCTGTAATTCAGCAGGGTTTCCTGGGTGTGCTTTAAATCCCTATGCTGATCCTCAGGCACAGTTCACATTGTTTTGCCTAAGGTCCTACAGAAAAGCGCAAAGCTCGAAGATGGGGGGCTCTGGGGCGTTCCGGGGGAGGGCGAGGGCGAGGGAAACCGGCCTCACCTTGAAAGAGCATCGTCTGGCTGAAGTCGCTGCGCATGTCGTTCCGACACACGGCCTGGACTCGGAACAGGTAAAGGCTATCGGGTGAGACATGGCTGATGGTGGCTTTCTGCAGGGAAGAAAGAGAGGTCAGTCAGTTGGTTTTGAAAGCCAGGCACACCTGGTATTCTAAAGCAAAACCGAGTACCCCGGCAAAGCGTGGAAACAGGCTGCTTCCCACTGACCAACGATCCCTTTGGAGGGAGGGCACCACCCTGACCACCCTGACCGAGAACCTGTTTTCAGCATGCAAGTGTGGAGGATGAGAACTGACAGACCATTCTTTATTTTTATTTTTATATGTATGCATGTATGTATGTAGTGTGTGTGTGTGTGTGTGTGTGTGTGTGTGTGTGTGTTACTAGAGATTGAGCCCAGGGACACTCTACCTCTGAGCTATACCTCTGGCCCTATTTGAGTTTTTTATTTTGAAACAAGGTCTTGCTAAGTTTCTGAGGCTGGCCTCAAACCTGTGCTCCTCCTGTCTCAGCCTCCTAGGTATTGGGATTACAAGTGTGAACTAACATGCCCAGCCACAGCATCAATCTCAGCTATGGCTGTGGCATCAGCCACCTTTAAACTCACAAGGCCTGGACTTCTGTCACAATGAAATGACTGTACCATTTAAACTATTATTTATCCTAGACGGCCTCTGGAATTATCAACTGAATACTCTCCAGAGCCATTCAGACATCAGAATACCAATAAGAGGTTCTCTGCACATGTTTCTTTGCAGTTTAAGGTCTTGTCATAGCTTAACATGGATAGATAACATGGAGTGGGAGGCAGGGAGGAGCCCAGACCAGAGGTCACGAGTCCCAACATTGTCATTCCACTCACTAGCTATGATGCCGAGCCAGTGGCTCTATGTCCTTCAGTCTCTGCCACCTTAGACTATACAGCGAGGAGAGGAGCTTGTGAAGACCTCCTAACACAGGCCAGGCAAACCCTGTCTATAATAGACTGCACCAAGCAGCAGAAAGATAGCCACTGGTCTAGCATAGCAGATGGCAAGCTATGTCCCGTGGGCCGTACCCGGCCCACCATCTGTTTTTATAAATAAAGTTTTATTGGCACACAGCCATGGCCACTCATTATCTGATGCATTGCTTATGGCCACTTGCACCCTATAAAGGCAGAGTTGAGTACTTATGACAGAGACTGTGTGGACTGCAAGGCCTACACTTCCTATCTGACCCTTTCTAGAAAAAAGTTGGCCAATCTCAGATCAAGTACTACCAGCCAAATCCAGGGCGCTTTTCTTCAACGTTGCATTCCAAAAGCCTTTAAAAATGAGAAAATGGAATACACCTAAGAAGTGGTAGCACTTGCTTCTTGAAGAAACAAACAGTACAAGCAAGTGATTTCCAGACTCTTCCTCATGGAAGAGATGTCTTATCACTGAAATGTGTGTTGGGGGCCACGTATAGAAAGCTGCTCTGTGAACATACCAGCTATTGAAACCTCTGACTTGTGTTTATGTTAGGGTGTTAGGGTATTAATGTTACTGTGGCCTCACCTGTCTCTGTCGCCTGAACACAGCTTCCCAATGGGAACGGTAAGTTAGGATCCTGCTGTGTAACTACAGGCCTCATTTCTCCCTTTTGGAAAAGGCAGGTAACAGCACCTGCCCCATAGTTTGTAGCCAGGATGCCAAGGAAGGACATAGACTATTGCAAACGTGAAATACCACTCTCAGGTTTCTGGACCCCATGAACCACGAGTTAGAGTTTACTGCCACCAAGTCAGTGTGTTTGATGTGTAGAGGAATTAAGAAAATTAATTTTGTGTGTCCCAAAAGAAAATGACCAACCTCTAGATATTCTTATGAAACAGAACTTGCTGTCAAAGCATGTTTTTCTTGATATCTCTTTCCCCTTCTCTGCAACCAATTTATGCCTCATTCTCTCTAAACCTTCGATCCCATCTTCTGTTCAGAGCAAAATCTTCACTCCATCTAGGCAGATTTATTAGAATTCACTCCAAGCTCGTATCTATTCATCATTGCATGTTTAATTATTTTACACTTAGGACAAGAAATCAAGTAAGTGCCTAAATAGTTTTTGCTGATTAATGCAACCTAGCTTTACTTCAGAGAGAGGAAAATCCCTTATGGACACCCAGTTGTGACAAGAGAAAGGTTAAGCTATATCATAACCTTGGGCGCCTTTCAACAGATTCCTCTCTGATTTCACGAGGCTCACCGTTCCCTAATGTGACCCAGATAGCAAAGTCTAGTGGGGAAATTGAAAATATAAATGGAAATGAAATAAAAGGAGCTTCATCTAAAGAAATACAAGAAGTATTATTCTATAACTGATTGAATGGACCCCGAAGACTCTGTATTGGGAGGAAAAAGAGTGATAGCAGTCATTAAGAATCCCACTCAGCACCACTGCGTTTTTCATGTGCCTATACAATTACGGATTTCATTATTCCAAAGGCTTCCTTTGATTAACAATAAACGCAGCATGGCTTTCAAACCCAAATGTGTCACTATGAATTTCAGTGTGAAGACTTAGAGACTAGTGCTTGTTGATAAGGGGAGGCATGGCTTCGAAAACCACCTATTCTGAGGCGCCGTGTTGGGCGTGCAGCCCTGAACATTGATATAAATGTAAAAAGGAGTTGAACTGCGCCGGGGGAGCACGACGTGAGGGCAGATGTTCCTGGAGCTGAGGCCTGGAGAACAGAGATGAAAAGCACATGGCCACAGGTGTCCCTCGGGTACTGGGAACGTGCAAGGCGGTACACCGGAGACGAAAGGGAGCAGCGGGGACTGCGGAGAGTGGGATGGTGGTGCTGACGCCAGCAGCCATGGTTGTAGAAGGGAAGAGGAAGCGGCAGAGGGGGAATCATTGTAAACAAAGTGTTAATACTTACAAAGTGTGTTATGGCACGGACTTAGAATGCCACACAAAACCTCATCTGCCAGGCAGTGCAGCTAAGTTCAGAGGGAAGGCATGGCTGGAAGGGTGGGTCACTGGGGCTCTGGCCTTGGGGACTGTGTCTGCCTATGGGTCCCCCACCAGCTCACTTCTGGCAGCCATGAGCTGAGCAGCCTTTCTCCACCATGAGCTGCCACCACGATGTTTCTGCCTTCGAGCCAGTCATGGACTGAATCTGTGAATCTCTGAAGCTGTGAGCCAAATAAACCTTTCCTTGTCTAAGCTGTGCTTGTCAGGTATTTTGGTAAGAGCGATAAAAAAGCTAATCCACAGAGCATGCTGTATGTGAGGACCTATGGTGTACCTGCATAAGCATTTACTATGTGTAAGTCCAATCAGACAGAGAAGGTCTGATGGATACATACTCTGTTTGTTAATAAGGACAGCAAAAGCAGTCAGCCTTGGAGGGTAAATATAAAGGAATTAGCTCTTCAGGTGATGCAGTCGACAGCACAAGGTCAGGATGGAGCCCAGGCAGGCTCCACCCACTGCCCGCCCTGGTGGGCAGCCTGAGATCAGGGTGGGCAGAGCTGGCACGCTGGAAGGTGCCTGGTGAAGCAGCACAGCAGAGGCAGCCAGGAACTGGGAGAACAGCACATGCCTCGACGCGGAACCTTACCAAGTCTTTGTCGCTGTCCTTTGTGAATGTCTTCTCCTTCTCGTCCTCGTTCTTGGTCCAGCTGTAGGAGATCATGTAGTTCATGATGGGCGGGTGATAGATGGTCTCTGGTTGGCTCCAGGACACCTGCAGGGCTGTCTGGTTCAGAGGCTGCACCTTCATGTGGATGGGCGGGGAGCTGCAAACTGAAGACACACATGGCCAAGCTCAGGGGGCTTCCCCACGACACACCCTTCAACCATGCACCCCCAAAGACGGCAGCCTCGAAGAGCTGAGATGGTAGGAAGGAAGATACCAGACTTCCTGTACCTACATCGACTTGATGGTAGCATTTGCTACATCTGTTCTCCATCCCTGAATTTCCATCTACCTACCTGCACGCGCACACACACACACACACACACACACACACACACACGGTTTTTAGCTCAGCCCCTAAAAGCAAGTTTCAGACATTCTGATACTTCCACGCTAAATAAGGAGGCCTGCGTCTTCTAAAAAAAGGACATTCTTCCACATAACCATAACACCATTGCCATACTAAAAAATTAAATATGAACTCATGAGTATCATTTTACATAGTCCAGTTCAAAGTCCTTCATGGTCTCCAAGATCACTGGTAGCTATTCTCTCCCTTTATCCCCCTGTAATCTAGCATCATCATCAGGCTTGTATCACAGGGACTTTTTGAAGAAGCCAAGACAACTGACTGAGACTGTCCCAACTAACTAAAATGTAGGCAAATTACACTGCCAACAGATCAGAGTGTAAATACACACGATTTAACATGAGACTGATTTGTAAGCAAAAGCACACACAAAATGGGTGACTTTCTCTGGACCAGCAGTGTCGTGTGAGCATCCTGAAGCGGACAAAAGGAAAGGTGAAGCTGATCCATGTGTTCATTCCTGGTGCTTGGGAGGTTTGGAGGACACGGTGGATCTACCTCTGCGTATGGATAAACCTACTCAAGTGCCGAGAGCGTCGAGTGAGTTAGCCTCCACCTGTCTGCAGAGTGGAGAGGAGTTTCTCGGCCTCGGCACTCGGACCTCGTGAGCCAGAGGACTCTTTGCTCTTGGTGACTGTCCCGTGCAGTGGCAGCCCTGGCCTCCACCCTCCAGATGCCAGCAGCATCAGCAGCACCCCTCCTCGTCTTTCCAATGTGACAATCAAAATGCCTCTAGACACTGGCAAACGTCCCCCAGGGACCAGCTGTCCTCGGCTGAGAAACAATGGTGGAAGGGGAAGAGAAAGTTCATAAGGGCAGCAGGTATCTGAGCGGAGGCTGGGCGGGAGGACAGAAGGATGGAAGGATGGAAGGATGGAAGGGGAGAGGGACACCCACGAGAGGGGGATGGGACTCAGGGAGGAGCTGGGGAAGAAGAGAGGGCAGAGGCGTGAGCAAGGCCAGGGCACGCTCCGGAGCAAGGGGCCAGCTGGAGACAGCTGGGAGCTGGATTCAAATTCTGCTCTTCCTCCCATGAGCCTGGGAAGCCTCCAGAAAGATCTGAACCTGAGAATGATAATCGGGTTGCTTGACAGGGATCCCTTGTGTGCCGGCTGAGCACAGGAGGCCCCGGCGTGGAGGGATGGTGGCAGGTGGTGCTACGGGGGGCCAGCTGCTCCAGACCACAGAGGGGGCCGGCCGCGGGGGTGGGGATGGCAGGTTCTAGGGCACACAGGAGGTACAGCTGAGGGACCTGGAGCGTGGCCAGGTAGGGAGAAGAATGGGAGAGGGAGGTGCCGAGGTGGCGGCAGGCTGGGCGTAGGGGCGGGGGGAGCAGGGCTCAGCTCTAACCCACTCCTGGAGCCCAGCGCAGCCAAGCAGCCCACCACGAGCCTGACTCCCCCCTTTTCCACCCCGGAGTCCCAAACCCAAGGCAGACCCGGTGAGCTGGACCATACTGTCAGAGACGCACAGGCCAGCGTGAAGACGCACTGCTGGAGAGAGGCAGAGATGGGCTCTGACGGGAGGCATTTTTTTTTTTCTTTTTTGCTCTTCAACTGCCAAACCACAGCTCAGCTGGTGAGAAGCGCTTTGTGTGACTGAGACAGGAAGGAAGGGATAAATTAATGAGGCCTCCCCACCGCCTGCAGAACCCCGGGGGGCATCCCTGCCTGCCGTGCGAACGCCACCAGGGCAGGGACATCAAACAAAGAATCTGAAGGCAGGCTTCTGGGGAGATGCTCAGGCATCGTGACAGGGCACGGGCACTAGGTGGCGCCAAGCTACTGTTTTAAAATACCCCAACTTAGTAAGAGGCTTGTTTCTCAAGACAGCAGAGAGAAGGGGAGGGGATGTCAGAAAAGATCTACACCCCCATCTTCCCAAATACTAATAGTGAGCCAAGGAGATTTACACATGGGGTTCTTCTACGCCTCAGGACGGTGACCTGACTCTCCATCTTCTCTCACCTCCTACCATGCTCTTATTTATCCTCCTTTGTTTTTTAAGCCATCCACTCCTCTGCTCCAATTAATGTTCAGCTGTGCAAGAATGTGTTCTCTAGCAGTTACATCACAGCCACATAAATAATTCTATCACCCACATGCAACTATTCTTATTTATTTTTTGAAATGAAAATGGTAGGGTTATGCTGGGCAGAGTAAGATGATTCACATTAATATTTTTTTATAAGTCATGCGCTCCAAAAAAGGAAAAAAGTTAAGAAAAAAGAATCACCTCAAACCTCAGATAACCATTGAGAATATCCAAGGAGCTAAAATCCAGAGATCTCTCTTTTCGTGCAGATGGGAAAGTCCACAAATATAGTTCTATGCAATGGAACAGGAACGTGTGGCTCCACTAATGAATTTTTCTTGTTGCATTTTACTCAATGTCATGGGTATATTTCCTCGTATTAACCAGGGCTTGGTGTCATTGCTTTGAATGAGAAGTACAGAATCCCAGTGTTTCCACGTGTTAGAAAATACTGAGTTAAGGAAGGAGGCAGGTCTGGCCTCTTTCTAGTGGGATCACCAGACAGGGAGGGAAGTCTGTAATTAAGGGGCCTTCCAAGCCCTTGTGGGTCAGAGGTTTGCAGGCCTTGAGAAGAGCAGAAACTTCTCTTCAGCTATCTCTGCTCTACCTTCCCAGAACAGTTAGTTTTTTGCTGGGCAAAAGATTTGAAGGAAACCTTTGTAGAACACTAAGAGAACCTAGAATAGAGATTGGCCAATTTTTACTGTTAAGAGCTGCATAGCATATATTTTCAGCTTTGGTTTCTCTGTTGCAACTACAGAACACCTTTGAAGCACAATGCTGCATGCTTAATAAGCAAAAAGGAATGAATGGCTGGGTGTGGTGGTGCATGCCTATAGACCCAGTACTTGGGAGGCAGGTCAGCCTCCCAAGTACTGGGATTATAGGCATAAAGATATTTTATTTAAAATAAAGTAAAAAGGGCTAGGGGTGTAGCCTTGTTTCTAAATAAAAAAGGCTGGAGGTATAGCTCAGAGGTAGAAGGCTCCTGGATTCAATCCCCAGTACCAAAAAAGAAAAAAGGAATGAGTGTAGCTGAGCCCAGAAAAACTTGTTTGCAGACACTAAACTTCACTTGCCTTTGATTTTCATTTGTTACAACACTTTTTTTTTTCTTTTTCTACTGTTTAGAAATAGAAAAACCATTCTTAGTTGAAGTTACTCAGAAGATGGTGGTGGATGAATTTGGGCCCATGCATCAATATTCTCCTGATTCCAGAAGATACTAGAGGTTGAACTCAAACTGTTACTTGATACGGGTTTATAGACTGCATCTGTGTTCTTAGCACCATATTCTACCCCTCAGCACTGCCTCACAAGCCAGACCCCCACAGAACTCAGGTTCCCTCCCTCCCTCCCTTTCTTTGTACTGGTGATTGAGCCCTGGGACATTCCACCTCAGAGCTACATCCCTAGCCCTTTTTTATTTTGAAACAGAACCTCACTAAGCTGCTGAGGCTGGCCTTCAACCTGTGCTCCTCCTGTCTTAGCTTCCCAAGTGCTGGGATTACAGGCATGCGCCACAGTGCCTGGCTGATCTTCACAACACTTAAAATTGCACATGAGCACATCGATGCTTGTGGAATGAGCATCTGTAATACCCACCCCCACACCAGAGGGCGCCCTCCAGAAGGCTGCCCTCGCTGGGCTCCTTCCATGCACATTCTTGGCCTACAGCCCTGGCTGGCATGCACTGGGTTCTTAGTCCGTACCTGCTGAGCAGAGGGCTTGCTGGCTGCACATGGAGTAAACTCTGTCTCTCCCGTTCCTTGCCTCCAACCCCAGGGCTTCCCGCTTTCCTCCAAGCCCCCTATTCCTGCCAGCCCCACCCCAGCCTCACGGAAGATGTGGCTTGAATCCGGCTTTCCGGGACTCCACGAGGCCCCTCCCCCCTCCTCCCCACACCCCGCACAGTGTCTAACCTGTTTGAAGTGTGGGCCCCTGCCTGTCTCTGCTGCCTCTGAGCTTCCTACCAGAGGCAGGAGACCCACTACTGACCAGTGGACAGATTGTGCCACAAGGAAATTTCATGATGCTGTCAACAAAAATAAAACTGCTGTGTCCTGGGTGAGAGACTTGTGGCACTGTACACCACAGGGGGACAGGAGGAGCAGGGTCAAAGCCAGAGGCGGGGAGGGGGTCTCCCAGGGCCTGCCTGGCCCAGATGGCTGAAAGTAGGCCCTGTCTGCTCCTAAAAGCAGAGGGGCATGGACTGGGTCAAAGCCAGGAGCCTCTTCAGAGTGTTTGAATGCCTGTCATTTCTCTGCTGCCCAGCTCAGTTCAGGAGCTCTTGAATACAGAATCCTACAGGGGAACTTTCCAAAGAAATTGCCTCAGGGAAGGAGTTCTCCATTGAAGGGCTGTATCAAAAACATGGAGGTGAACGCAGTCCCCCACAGCAGATCACGAAGGCCTTCAGACCTCAAACCCAGGGCTCAGGGGTCGCCTTCCCACCCCTGTGCAGGAGCTCATGAAGGGCAAATCACCCTGGGGAGGGGCTGGAACCCGAAGGAGGGGAGCAGAGCAGGACCCGTCCTGTCCCCCGCGGCATGTGGCATGTTGGGGATTCATCGCTTGTAGATATAATGGAGCTTGTGGGCCTGGCGTGGAGCTCATCTCTGACCATCCACACACAAGAGCTGTGTGCAAGAGGCAGGCTCAATGATCCACCCTGCTGAGGATGAGGACGCTGAGCCGGGCGTGGCAGTGCATGCCTGTAATTCCAGTATTGGGAAGCTGAGACAGGAGGATTGCAGGTTTGCAGGTTCAAAACCAATTTCAGCAACTTATTTTCAAAACATAATAAAAAGAGTTTGGGGTGTAGCTCGGAGGTAGACAGCCCCTGGGTTCAACTCCTTTTAAATACACACACAAAGGATGGACACTACAATCCCGAGAGGCCAGGTGACTGGGCAGAGCCAAGGACACAGCGTGGGAGGAGGATCCAGAGCTGGCAGTAAAGATGGCGGCAAGTACACAAGCTGCTTGGATCGCCACCACCGCCTCAGGACAGTGGCTTCTTGGCAGGTGGCAGCCCTTTGTTAAAATGCCTCCTTCCCACTTCTCTGTCCCTCCTTCCATCCTCCCACATCCCCTTTTTTCTGTTCTCAAAGACAAATGAGAGTGTGGGAATCTCTGGACAATTTCCAGAGCTGCCTGAGAATTTTTGTTTTTTTAAATCCCTCTAAAACCCAACATAGCCCTGTCACCATTCACCCTCTGTCAGACACGCATAGGGAACTCACGGTCCCTCAGCATCACGGAGATGCTGGAGGTATGCCCGGGAGTGCGGGGCGCCCAATGTCCAAGACCTTACTGGGTACCATCCTGTGCTGATATATCAGTAGTAGTGAGCCCTCGCTGACGAGCCCCACTCTGGGCTGAGTTAGTGTGATTCACAAATCATATCCTCAAGTCTACTGTCATTCTGTAGGGGTGCTGGCTCCATCACTTCTCTTGTAGAGACTTAGCTGTAAGAGGGTCATTCATTCCGGTATTCACTATGGGATCTGACTACTTCCATTCTAGGTGAAGCCAGATACATAGTCTTGGATAAGGCTTGAGTAAAAACTTCCAGGATCAAAGTGCTATGAGGAATACTTAGGGTTAGCACTTATTGACCAGACACTCATGGTAAAGGCGGCAGAGGCTGGCATGGTTCCTGACCTCCTGAAGATGGCCCAGGAGGGAAAAAGACATCAACCACTTCATCTCCCTAAAACAAATCCCAATACTTGGGAAGCTGAGAAAGAAGGATCATAGGTTTGAGGCCAGCCCTACGTAACTTAGCAATATACTGCTTCAAAATTAAAATTTAAATGAAAAAGAATGGCTAAGAGATGTCACTCTCTGGTAGAATGACCCTGAGGTCAAATTCCCAGTTCCATCAAAAACAAAAAACAGAACAAAAAAAAATGAACAAAAAACCCCCAAACTCCCTAAAACAGTTCTTAAGTTGGGGTTCCTTAGGAGTTCTGAGGAGAATTCAAGAAAGTCTGTGACTTAGATGGGAAAAAAAGTACACTGTTATTTTCACTAATCTCTAAAATGCACCATTTCCTTGCATTTCACATGCTGGCAAGAAACTGCAGTAGTGGTAGCTGAACTGATGTGCAATCACTAACTGTTGAGTCTAATGGTTATCAGACCTGATGCTAGGTCTTGTAATTTAAATGCCTTCAAGAAGCAGATAAATCAGTATATCACCATTTTAAAATATTTTGATAATATTTTAGGATGACTGGCTTCCTGTATAATCAACCATATTTTATTATGCATCTAAAACTATAATCTGAGAAGAGGCTTATAGCATCTACCAGATGGTTAAAAGGGTCCATGGTACTCAAAAAGTCAAATACGCTTATCATTAAGGAATACATAAGCTGGACATGGGATTATACCTGTAATCCCAGTCCTTGGGAGGCTGAGACAGGAGGATCACAGATTCAAGGCCAGACTTAGCAACTTAGCCAGACCCCTAACAACTTAGCAAGACTCTACTTAAAAAGAGAAAATAAAACAGGGCTAGGGGATGTAACTCAGAGGTAGAATGCCCCCCCCCCCGCCACAGGGTTCAATCTCAAGTACCAAAAAAATAAATAAATACGTAATTATGTGTTTTTAAGGAAAATGTTATGGTGGTTGGAGCCTGGTCTAGATTTGGGGGTGGGATGGTTAGTGGAGAGCAGAGAGATGTTTAAACTGAAGTCTGAACAAAGAGCAGGTGTTTGTACAGAGAGTAGGAAGGAAGGAAGCTAGGGTGTGTCCAACAGAAAAAGCAGAGTGTGCAAAGGCCCTGAGAAGGGAAACCGAGAGAGAAATCAAGTGTGGCTGGTGAACGGAGAGGGAGGAAGAGCCGGTCCGAGGCCAGGTCTCCGGGCCAGCAAGCCGTGCTGAAGAGCTTGTGGGACACCCTGGTCACAGCTGCCCTAAGTTCTGCCGCACACTAGGACAACTGCTTTCAAGTTTTAAGTCCTTGGTGTCTTAAGTGATAGAACTTGCAGTCCATAGACTTTTCTTCTATACTGTGCAATGGCATCTCCTCATTGCTGGGAATGAGCCCTGAATTACAATTCAGTTTCTTAGTAAGCTCTGTGTTGTAACGACCTTGGAAATTTGGAAGGCGTTGCTGCCATGCATGTCACCGAGCCCCACATGCAGGCAGCAACACCAGGCGGCACCTGGGAAGGGAGAAGCAGAAATTCAATTCTCCAGTGCTCCCAGCGTGCGGCCTGGACTTTCCCACATTACACTGTTCCTGACCTCTCCCTCCTCCTAGGAGTCTTATTTCTACATGATTTCCCTCTTCCTCTGTGAGCTAAAGGCCATGGGAGGCGTCCACGTCCTGTGCAGGAAAAGGCATTGTTCTGCTCAGCACTAAGGGAGGTGGCAAAGGTCAGAATGAGACATCTTCCCAGCCCCAGGAGCTCACAGCCGCCTCTTGGACTCTGGGTAGAAGGCTGGGTTCCATGCACCCTGTGGCTCTCCTTCCCTGTAACTTTAAGATACTGTGGTTTCATGCCAAGACAGCAGCTTACTTTCTATGTGGTGCCTCTTAACCTCACCTGCCTGGCTCCAGTCACAGGCCCCAAATAAAGGTTTGTACTAGAGACCAGGCTGCAGATCCAGGGTGGACAAATTCCCAGGGCTCCAGCATTATAGTGGGATTTCTCCTGAGTCACCTGTTTCTCTCTGCTAAGATGCTATTATTGCTGCAAAGCAGCAGCTGGGTCACTTAAAATGGGCCCTAAAGTTGCCCTTAGCAAGACTGACATCTAAACACGATCTAAGACGCAAGAGCCCATGAGCTAGTATTATAAGTGATCCCCAGAGTCATGGCAAGAAATCCACTGGTTACCTGCACACATGGGCTATGCTAGGCTTTAATTTAAATAACTTATTTGAGAGGGTTAAGATTCAATTGGTTAACGCCTCGTTGTTGTTTTCTAGTTGGCCCTTATATAATTTGTCTCTTAGAAATAGTCTTGATACTTGCTATACCTGAACAGAGTGTTAAGACTCTGGCCTGAAAATGACCTGGTCAGCCCTGGGTCTTGATCCTTTCCTGCCTACCTGCCGTTCTTACTGTTCACAGTTGTGGCCGAGAAGGATGAAGTAGGAGAATCATTTGGATTCCAACTTCATTGCAAACCCCAGATGTAACATCTGAATTGACTGGTTGCTTAGGGAGGAGACTTCACATTGTACGGTTTCAGGGTCTCCTACACCCAGGTACTGCCCTCAGGCAGCCTCTCTAGGGCTTGGTCAAGGGGGCCCAAGAAGGAAATAGGGAGCCAGACTGCTATTTGCATGAAGAGACTGGGCAAGGGAGGGGCAGCGTCCCCTAGTGGCCTCAGTTGGAAATCACCCGTTCATACAGAACATGGAAGTGGCTGAAGCCTGGGTCTCTTGGCTCCCTCTACCAAACAGGTCCATGTGCTCCTAAGGGCTCTGGCTTCTCAGCTGGCAGATGAAAACCTATAACTGTAAATGTTCAGGATGTTCCTAACTGAGAAGGCTCATCTCTTCCAGGAAGCACTAAAACCACAGGGCTCTGGCACCAGAGGGCATTAAACGTCAATGTACAGGCGGAGCCGGCTCAGCACAGGCACAGGTCTGAAATGTGACAGCAGAGACATTCTTGTGGGTCTCAGCCAGTGCTCTGGAATCACAAAGCCACCCAGGAGTGGAGCCAACAACAGTTACGACACTATCTGTGCTAAGGAGGAAGGACGAAGGCCTCTACAGCTGTCTTCACAGGTGACCCTGAGCCGAACAGGCAGGGGAGGTGACACTGTGTCTTATGCCACAAGAAAGCCAGGGTCCTGTCCATATTCCTGAATGAGTAACTGCAGAAAACAGCTTGGACCACCCCGTGTCAGCTCGCGGGATAGAGTGGGAGAATGGGAAGATGAATGGTCTTGTCTCCCAGCTGTAGTCCTCCCGTGGCTCCAAGGAGATGCTCGAAAATATCACAGGGCCTCACGCTTCCTGGGCTGTGAGCACTAGTTAGCAAGAAACAAGAAGTGTGCTGCTCCGGGAGGAAGGAGGCTGTGGCCTTTATTAATTTCTAGACTGCATTCCCAAGCACCACGGCGCCCACACAGATAAGCCAAATGTCAGAGAAGATTTTTTTCTGGTTAGTAAAGAAAAGCAGAAACTGTAGGAGGGTTGCTCGGTCCGCCTCAAAGATCAAATTCTGCCTACCTGCCTGAGGACAGAGGATTAAGTAATTAGGTAATATTTACAAAGTGTGAAAGCGATTGGTAGCCCACGGCGTCAGTCAGGGTATCAGCTCACAGCTCCCAAGTGTCAGAGCAGCGGTGCCCGGGAACATCCTGCACCCTCCTGCCACCCTAAGTGCCTGCGCTCAGCTGTAGGCTGCTCCTTGGAATAGTGCGGAAAACCCTCTTCATGGTTTATCTTTGGAAATGAATGCTTCTGTCCAAAGTGGATTTTGGTCAGAGTGGAAGATGGCTTCCCAAATACCAGAAGCCTCTCTGATTTCAGGTCCTGGAAATGGCAGGGAATCTTATTCCAAATGCCCCCCTGTACTCTCCCCATAGACTGCCTGGCCTGGCTAGATGGTAAGTGCCCCAGCTGTGCCAACTCTTGTGGCAAGAATCTTGTATTCCTGGCTATCTGGCATGCTTAGTCCATCTACCCATCCTCCCATTAATCCGTCCACCCGTCCGTCCTTCCACCCATCCATCCACACATGTTCCCACTCATCCATCTACTCATTCCAATATTTACTGAGGAGCTATCAGTGATCATAGCAGCACCTGTTCTCCAACCAAAAAAAAAAAAGAGACAGACAGAGAAGCTGGGTGTGGTGGCACACGCATGTAGTAATGTAGTAATCCCAGTACTTGGGAGGCTGAGACCAGGGGATATGGGCTCTCCGCCAGCCTCAGCTACTTAGTGAGGCCCTCCGCAACTTAGTGAGACCCTGTTTCAAAATAAAGAATAACAAATAGGACTGGGGATGTAGCTCGGAGGTCAAATGCCCCTGGGTTCAATCCCCAGTACTGCAAAAAAACAGAGAGAGAGAAAAAATTTTAAAAAGAGAGAAGAGAGAGAGAGGGAGATAAGGGGAAAAAGAAGACACGCTTGCCCCTCATGGGGGTTATGAGGAAGAGGGAGGGGGAGGGAGAGAGGGAGGGGGAGGGGAGACAGATAGACTGACTTAGCTCATGGGCTCGTGGGAGAGCTAGGTACTATAAAAACATTTCAGCTGTGGCAAGTGCTCATGGGATGGCAACTGAGTCCCAACACAGTGGCTGGCTGAGGCAGTCAGGAACTTCCCTGAGAGGGAAGCCTTGAGAAGAAATATGAGGGTTGAGGACTGGCACAGGTGGCCACAGGAAGTGCCGTGCGACACGGGCTGGGAGGGGACAGGGCCTGACTGCAGATCCTATTAAGGGCCGTGGATTTCCCTGGGAAGGCTTCACCAAGCGCAGAGCTTGGCCTCACACTTCCTCGAGGAAGCATGGTCCCCTAGCTCTGAAATGCATTCTCTGATGTTCATGTCACATGGAACGGGTGGTCCTGAGCGTACGAAGCTGCCACCGCTGACCCACAGACAAGGAAGTACAATGATTTGCAGAACATTTTCCACGTCCTGGACCTTGTGCTCCATGTCCTACAGACTGTTGCATTGAAAAGGCCAGGGCTGAGGAGAGGTATATGTGATCACAGAGGCTTAGAGGACCACTGGGCAGGGTCACACAGGAGTAAGTGGCTCGCCTAGGACTCGAGTCAGGGTTTGCTCAACTCCCAAATCTATGTCTTAATCTGCCTCACACTGTCCCATCAGTTGCTGAATGATGGCTGTGCGCCTACTGTGTGGTAGGCCCTGTGAGGCCCACAGATTCAAGGACGCACAAGATCCTCATCCCAGAAAGCCTCATGGTCCACACCAAGTGGGTGCGCCTCCCGGGGACTGACCTGCTACCAGGCCTCAGTGACCTGTACTTTGAGTGCCCACGATGACCTGGAAAACAAAGCCAAGTTGGAAATACGGAGGCCAATGATTTCTTTTGGAAAGGAAAGAGCACAAGACCCCCATAAGTATGCTTAGATCTAAAAGCTCCTTCACTCAGGGAAGGGTAACGAGCTGTGATGTTCAGGCCGTGGGATAGCATCTGAAACAGGCCATGGGATGGCATCTGAAACTTGGGGATCTGTGGATGACAGACAGAATGCTGCATTTGGGCACGGCAGGATATCGGTCCACACCTGGGCTCTCTCGCTTCCTGGATGAGCAGTTCTGGATTAATCCTGTAGTGAGTGTAAGACTCCTCGGCTGTTAAGGAGAAGCTCTGACTACACTTCTCTCCTTGCTCACCCCACTCGTCCTCCATCCTAATAGTTAGTGAATCCACTTTGCAGTGGCTCTACTCCAAAATCCATTCCCCACTCACTTCTTTTACCAGGATCCTGTTCACCTGACCTGGAGTACTCCCTGCAGCCTCCTGCTGGCCTTGTAGACTCTCTGTAAGTCCTCTGCAAACATTCCTTGCACAACAGCCCAAGCAACAAGCTGATGGGCCTGTCCAGGTCATTCCACAGCATTGCTTAAGAGCCTCCAAGCCAGGTGTAAGTACTGCAATCCCTGTACTTGGGAGGATGAGACAGGAGGATTACATGTTTGAGGCCAGTGCATGGTAACTTAGCAAAACCCTGTCTAAGAATAAAATATGTGTGTGTGTGTGTGTAGGGCTGGGAGTGTAGTTCAGATGCAGAACACCCCTAGATTCAATCCCTAGTACCACAAAAGAAAAACAAAAATCTCCCAAAGGCTTCCCACAGCTTTAAAAATTCAAGACATTTACCAATTATTCATAATCAATTATTCATCCAATATGTAAATTCTGACCAATTATTCAAGAATTGGTCAATTCAAGACATTTACCGCTGGGCATGGTGGCGCATGCTTGTAATCCCAGCATTTGGGAGGCTGAGACTGGAGGATCCGGATTCACGGCCAGCCTCAGCTATCTAGTGAGGACCTCTGCAACTAAGGGAGACCCTGTTTCAAAATAAAGAATTAAAAATAGGGCTGGGGGTGTAGCTTAGAGGTAGACTGCGCCTGAGTTCAATCCCCAGTACCGCAAAAAAAAAAAAAAAGACATTTACCAAGAAAGACATTGCCAGCCGCACATGGCTTTTGCCTACCTGAGCAGCCTCTTCTGGGATCTTGCTTCCCCTATCCTTGCAACCCCCTGTTGGTTCCTGTGCCAAATGATCTTCCCCTCCACCTCTCTGCAGGACAGCTCCCTGTCACCACCTGCCTTACCTAAGGAAGACCTTCTCCCTTCTGTACTGCCAAAAGCGCCCTGCTGGAGTGTGTCCTTGGGAGCAATACTGCAGAAATGTCACCTGTTGACCTGCTTCTCTTTCCCCTTAGAATGAAGCTTCATAGCTGGGCATAGTGGTACACACCTGTAATCCTAGCCTGAGATAGGAAGATCCAGGTTTGCAGCCAGTCTCAGCAACTTAGAGAGACCTTGTTTAAAAAAAAATAGATCTGGAGGTGTAGTGCAGAGGAGGAAATTCCCCAAGTTCAATCTCCAGTGTCTGTCTGTCTGTCTGTCTGTCTGTCTGTCTGTCTCTCTCTCTCTCTCTCTCTCTCTCTCTCTCACACACACACACACACACACACACACACACACACACACGTGAACTCTTCATTCACTTTTACAGGGCTTAGACCTTTTCACAGCAGATGCTCAATAAACATCTGATGAATGGCACTGCATTCTGGCAGAGGTCGTTTTGAGGATTGAATGGAACACATGTGAGTTAAGGGAGCCAATGTAACATCTGGCATGCAAAAGCCCCTTCCTAGCCTTTCCTAAACCACTGGTGCTTATGCATGGCTCCTGTAGTCAGTAACCATTTCAAAAGCAGCTGAAGACGCCCGAGCCATGACAAGAAACTTATGGGCCACAAAATATGAAACGAAATGGTCAGTGCTTGCTATGATTTAAATATAGCTCATCTCAACACGATACAACAGTTTCGAGGAGGTGGGGCTTGTAAGAGGGGATGGGGTCATGGGGGTTCGACCTTCATGAAGGGATAAACCTAGTTCCCCTGGGAAGAGATTGGTTCTTAGGAGAGCCTTTGCAGCAAGGCAGGTCAGCTCCTCTATCCTCTCTCCCTCTTCCCTACATGCCCATTTGCTTTTCTAGTCTTTTGCCATGAGGACCCATCAGAATCAGAGCAGATGCTGGTCCCTTCCCAGACTCTGGAACCATAAGCTAACAGAAACCTCTTTTCTTTACAAATGATTCAGTCTCAGGTATTCTGCTGTAGCAACAGAAAACAGACTAAGACTCGCTACGTGAAAGTTGATATGTCAATATTATGGCATCCTATTGAAGGCAATCTACACCAATTGTTATATATTTATGTAAAATTACAGTAATCATGAAGTGCCTGAGCATTTAAAAATGCTTGATAGAGCATAGCAGGACTTTTAAAAGTGTAAGAACCTAAGATGTTGTAGGGTCTTAATACAGGGCTATGGTTTTGGCCTTCCTTCTTAATTACTCCACAGTTAAAATATAACGGCCAGGTGCAATGGTGCATATGCCAATAATCCCAGCACTTGAAAGGCTGAGATAGAGCAGCAGGTTCAAGGCCAGTCTCAGCAACTTAGCAAGGCCTTCAGGAACTTAGTGAGACCTTGTTTGGAAATCAAAAATAAAAATGGCTGGGAGTATAGTTCAGAGGTAGAATGCCCCTCTGTTCAATCTCTAGTGCTAAAATATATGAATTAATTAGTGAAGGCAGATGAAAGCTAGTTTAGAAAGAAAGGGATACAAATTCTCCAAGGAGCTACATAAAAAAATAAATAAATAAGCTGGGCATGGTGGCGCACGCTTGTAATCCCAGCATTCGGGAGGCTGAGACCGGAGGATCCGGGTTCGCGGCCAGCCTCAGCTACCTAGTGAGGCCCTCCGCAACTTAGTGAGACTCGGTTTCAAAATAAAGAATAAAAAATAGGGCTAGGGGTCTAGTTCAGAGGTAGAATGCCCCTGAGTTCCATCCCCAATACCGCAAAAAAAAAAAAATAAATAAATAAATAAATAAAATAAAAAATTTGTTTTCTTCATAGTCCTTTCCTCTAGAAGCCAAAGGAGAACTTTCTGGAAGTTTCTGGGAGGGCAGCTGCCTACAAAGGAATTAAGTGTGCATATCAGGGCTTCTTTTAATAAGATAAAGTAACTCAAGCTCATTAATCTGGTGAGTGGAAATGATGACACCGAAAATAGAGCAACATTAATATTTTTCTCAAAATAGCAGGAAACCATGATTTCAATGTCAAACTCATTTTTTAAAGCAATCATGGATTTGCTTTTTTGTTTGCTAATTTAGGTAGAAAATGTGACGCTCTTCCTCAATGTATTCTGATTTAAAATTGGCTAGTTACTTAAGCATTCTTACACAGCGGTATATGTCCTTTAAAACTGCTTTTAACCAAAACAGGAAGCAATTTTAAGCATTAAAAATGGAGCTAAAAAAGAGATCCCTCCATCGGCAGAAGCAAAACCCACTTTCCAGAAAAGCACGGCCCTGGCTTAGGAGGTTGGAGGGTAGGCAGGCTGCCCAGTGTCCCTCCATTTCCTTTGCTTTTATTATATTATACAGTGTCACTTTAATTAAGCCATCAAATCAAATTATCAGATCAAGCAGTTTTGATTCCTCTGTGGGTTGAACAGGTTTCGTTAAATTAATAAACCATATGTTTCATGTTGTTGGAAGCAAAGTTATTTTTCTCCATTTGCCGTTCCCAAAATCTTCACAATAGACAGTATTCGGCACTTAATCACAGAATGAGCTTCCATGAGCGTGGGACAGGTTGCAGAATAACTGGCATGACAGCCCATTAAACCCTAACGTCTGTCCAAATTATTTACCGACAAAGGGCAAAGTGGCGAATTGGATGTTCCCCGAACAATCCACTGAGCCTAAATATTGTTTCCATTTCCTGGAACTAAAGCTTTAGATTTTTAATGGATGACATCCATTACATCTTTCTGCCTCAACAACCCAATATTAGGATGGTTTTCCCTCCCCTCTTCTTGGTCTCTACGTGTCTGGATCCCTCGTGGCTGGCACAGAAAGGCTGGATTCTGGGTTCCGTCTTCTAGTACGCCTGATCATCCTGACAGAAGGCAGGATGGGGTTGCATTCACTTCGGGGCCCACCACAGAGCTGCTCCAGTTAAATGATTATAGCGCCAGGGGTGCAAGGAGCCTCAGTCAACTGAGGCTCTGATCAAGTAATAAAGTGAATTGATAAGTAGTCAATTACAAAGTTAATAAATCTGTAATTGGTCCTGGGTCTTGCAGTGGAATGGAAAAACAAAACCAGCCAATTCACAGTCATGGCCACTACCACCATACCTTGGTCCTGGAGATGGAGCCCAGGGCCTCATGCATGCTAAGTACGTGCTCTAACCCTGAGCTATATCCTCAGCCTCACTACCACTTTTAATACATTAAGTATTTACCTTAAAGGAAGCCTATGGTTATTCCAGTTTAGTTTGCATCATCCCCTAGAGCTGGGGTCTCTAAACTGCAGTTCCCAGGCCAAATCTGTTCTGAATTTATTTGTGTCAAGGAAGTTTGCCTGAAAGACGTTTCCCATACCCATTCATTTCTGTGGATGCCTTCATGCTACAGTGGCAGAGTTGAATCACTGCAATTGGAACCAAAGGACCTGCAAAGCCAAAAATATTTACTATTTGGCCCACAACCAAAACCACGTAATAGCGTCTGCCTTCCAGAATTACTTTATTTTTCTCTCTTCTGTGATAATGGTGCAATAAATGCATAGAACATCATAGCTTTCTTGGGCACTGAAAGCTACGATAATGAGATGAAAGGGAATGCCAATCAGATAGGCTTTGTTCTTTCTGAACTACCAAAGATTACAGAATCCCACTTTCTCCTTTTAAAAATCTTTTCTCTCAGAAGACTGGTGAAGGGGAAAGGACCCTTCCATCCTCTTGCCTTTGTACTGCTTGCATCTCTAAGGTAAGACACTTGAGCCCCCAGGCTATCTGATGATTGTGTGCATGTACTGGTGACTTCCTGCCTGCGGCCTTGTTAAATTACTCTGGTTTACTTAGGGCTGGGGGAGAGGCATTTGGTCAGGTAGGGTCCCATGACATGTGTATTTAAAAACAAAAAGTGGCTCCTTCCATCACTGGAGAAGAAAACCAAAAGCACGAAGGGAAACTGCTTCCTATTTACTAGGAAGGCTAAAAAAAGGAAAAAGAAAAAGATGCACAATAGCCATTGTTGGCGAGGAAGGGGAGACACTGGAACCCTCACACACTGTTGATAGGAACATAAACCGAGGCCATTGCTTTGGGAAACAGTTTGACAATTCCTCAAAACTATAAACTTAGAGTTGGCAATCTCCTGAGTTTGAAAAGAAATGAAAACATATGCCACACAAAAAACTTCAGGGCAATTGTGTGCCAAAAAATTATTCATAATAGGCAAAAAGTAGAGAGAACCTGAAATGTCCAATTACTGACACATGGATTAGCAATATGTGGCCTATCCATCCAGTGTGTTATTTGGCCATACAATGGAATTAACTTCTGATACATGCTCCCATAAACATGGATCTTAAAAAAGGGCTAAGTGAAAGAAGCCAGAGAATTGGGCGTGGTGGCACATGCTTGTAATCTCAGTAATTGAGAGGCTGAGAGAGGAGGATCTGGGTTTGCAGCCAGCCTCAGCTACTTAGTAAGGTCCTCTGCAACTTAGTAAGACCCTGTTTCAAAATAAAATAAAAAATAAAAAATAGGACTGGGGGTGTAGCTCAGAGGTAGGCTGTTCCTGGATTCAGTCCCCAGTGCCACCAAAAAAAAAAAAAAAAAGAAAAAAAAGAAGCCAGAGACAGAAAGCCTTATATTCTATGATCTGTCCCTCTGAAATGTCCAGAATAGATAAATCCAGAGACAGAAAGTTCACTGGTGGGTTGTAACCTGGTAATCCAGGGCTGGGGAAGGTACAGAGAGTGATCATCTACTCATGGGTATGGAGCTGCTTTTGGATGATAAAAATGTTCTTGAAGTAGATAGTGGTAATGAGTGTACAACTTTGTGAATATATTAAAATCCGCTGAATGACCTTTATGATATCTGACTCAAATCTTAATAAAGCTATTAGGAAACAACAAACAGAGATACCATTCAGTAAAAAGGAACACCTACGAATATATGCCAGAACACAGATAACTTAAATCCTAACACCAAATGACACTTGAAAACAGATTAGAGGCTGCCAGGGTAGCGACAGGATCAAGAGCTGAGCATGGACGGGGTGAAGAAACCACTTGAGGCTGGGATTACAGGCATGCCCCGCCACACCCAGCTCCACTTTACTGGGGGAAACCATGGTGTTGTCTAACTTACAGCTAATGAAGGCCATGCATTTGCTCTGCACAGCTGTGGTATCATGGTACTCTCAGCCCGCTTATCAGTGCCAGGGTCTCAGCAAATCTGAGTTCTGGATCTGTGCTCATCTGTGATATAAATTCCTCATCCCTGCATGTCCTCTACATATACCTCTCTCTGCATCCTGCTTTTCCCCAGCAAGTTTCCTTGGGAGAAAGCCTTCAAGTTTGGATATTTTCTTTATTTTTAGCTATGTTTAAAAATATATATATATATATAGCCCAAGGGAGGTTTTCTACACCAGCCCAACCTGAAATGCCATTGCCCCATCACTTGTAGTGAATGAGGCTGACAGCACAATGTCAGCTACAAATCACTTGAAGCTTAACCCTTCCTCAAGGGGACCTGACCAGATCAGCTTTGCACACAAACCCACAGGGACAGGAAGGATGGGACCACTTGCTCAACTTCCTTTCCACCCCTTTCCAAGGTACAAGAGCTTGGAAAATGGGCACATTCTTATCATTAAAATTCGTGCCTGTGGGTACTCCTGGAAGACAATCTCCTTCCAGTTCCTCTGAAGTTCATATGCTAATAAACTGGTTCTTTTAGGTGGGAGTGGGGAAATTCTTGGAGCAAAATCTCCCCAAAAGGCCACAGTCTATTCTGCTGCTGTGATGAGTGACAGCCCTCCCCACATCACCTGGGCCCTAATTCTGAAGGAGCGGAGCAATGGGCGGGGGGTATCCATCTCTTCATGCCAAAGGAAGAGTTCTTCTTTTCACCTCCAAGTGCTAAGGTTTTGAACAGCTCCATTCCTGCAAGTGTGTCCCAAGTTCCTTGCCACAATCATGACAAACCCCAGAGCCTGGGAGGAGGAAGAGAAGAACCAGACTTCCTATTTTCTTGGGAAGAAACTCACATTCACTTCATACAAGAAAGCAGAAATGGAGAAGATGAAGATGCCTGAAAATGATAACCTGTGCTTATCAGATTTGGTCGCCGAGCTGTGAAATAGTTATAAGAAGAGGGTGCTTCCAGTAGGGTGCAGAGCTGGAGTTGACCCCTCACCTGGTGTGGATATGAGCAGGAATCCTGCACACTGCAGGGCAGGGAGCAGCTCAAAGGTCCTTACAATTGAGCTCAAAAAAAGATCCCTATCTCACCAGCAAGCAGTTAAAAAGTACGACTGACATTCTCCAAGAGCCTTCATTAGACACTAAGTAGTGCCAAAATACAAGGTAAAAATACAGAGAAAATGACTGATCTGTTACTAGTCAAAAGGGCATTTTTTAAAATATACCTATTTAACCAAAGTTATTCCCACAACTTCTTCTATTTATCAGCCAGACAAGTTTCTTCTAGCAGAGGAACTTGGGCTCCTATACCAAGCCCCCATTCCTAGCCAGCTTTGAACACCTTTTAATTTGAAGTTATTGGTGACAAAGGATCTTCCTGGGGGCCAGTATACTTAATCCGAATTTACCTTTCGAGGCTTCTGTCCCTAGTGGGTTGTCCAAGAAGTCTGCCATGTCATGGTTCCAGGCGTCACGGACTGCAGACTTGGACACCACTCTGTCGTTCAGAGCCTGCTGTGACCGGAAATTGTTTCTCAGATATTCCACCGACTTGACGTGGTCTTGCTGCTCCGTGGTGAAGATGGAGTAAAAAGCCTCAAGCTGAATGGAGAAACAGAGTGGGGACAGAAGAATTCCACGTCAATCGGAAAGGCAATGCAATCCAAAGTGGGGGTGGGGTGGGGTGGGCAGTAGTACAATATGGGAGGAAGGACTCAGGCTGAGGTCATTACCTGCAGGACAGAGCTGCCTGCAGGAACCACCAACAGGATTGTGGCTGTGGTCTCTCTCCTAGCAGCTAAGCAGGCACACTTCATATGAGGGCTGTGCAGAACCCTTGGGGTCTGTGTCTTACATAAAAGACCTTTAGACCTTTAGTATTATGGGAAGGAACACAGAATTTTGGTAAAGCTGGTAGATGCTGGAGCCAGACTGTCTGGGTGTGAATTCTAGCATCATTACTCATCTGCTCTGTGACCCTGAGCAAGTTGCTGAGTTTCTCTGAGCCTCCAATCTCCCCAATACAATGGTGATAACCATAACAGTATCTACCTGACAGGGTCTTGGTAAACACATGTTGACCAAACACTCAAGCTGTGTACAGCACTCAAAACTCTCAGCACATAATAGGAGCTCCATCAACATTAGTGACTTAATTCTATTAACAAGCCTCTTCTGATATCTCAGGTCTAGTTCAGCCAAGCCACCAGGCTGTGAAGTGCTAAACACATGTGTAAGTAAAACTGCCCAAGTTCAACCCCTATCAGACAGGTAGGCACAAACTATTCAAGGTTTCTAAAACTCAAGTTTCTTCATGTGTAAAATGATTGGCCGAGCAGAACCTATCTTTTAAGGTTGTTTTTTTTTTTTTTTTTACATTTTCATAAATAGAATCCTAACTCATTTTATTATAGTAATTAAAACTTATGCCATTATACTACAAATTATCTGAGTATATCCCCCCAAGGTTCTTAAAAGGAACAAGTCTATGTAATTTTCTCAGCACACAGTCAGCCTTCATTAAGGATTAGCTATTGCTGGGCCTGGTGGCGCAAGCTTGTAATCCCAGTACTAGGGAGGCTGAGACACAAGGATGGATTGCAGCAGGTTCAAGGCTAGTCTCAGGAACTTAGCAAGGCCCTTCACAACTTAGTGAGAACCCATTTCAAAATAAAATATAAATTAGGACTGGAGATGTATGTAGCTTAGAGCTAGACTGCCCCTGGGTTTCAATCCCTAGTAGAAGTAAAAAAGATTAGCTTCTATCACTATTCTTTTTTTTTTTTTTTTTTTTTTTTTTTTTTTGTGGTCCTGGGGATTGAAGGCAAGGGTATTCTACCTCTGAGCTACACTCCTGGCTCTTTTTATTTTTATTTATTTATTTTTGTGGCACTGGGGATTGAACCTAGGGGTATTCTACCTCCAAGCCACACCTCCCCCCTGTTTTTTATTTATTTTGAAACAGGGTCTCACTAAAGTGCGGAGAACCTCACTAAGTAGCTGAGGCTGGCCGTGAACCCAGATCCTCTGGTCTCAGCCTCCCAAATACTGGAATTACAGGTATGTGCCACCATGCCCTGCTTGCTATTATTATTCTTAATATTAAAAAAAAGAATCCTCCACTAGAGTGCTGACAAAACTTTTTGGGGAAAGCAAAATTTTAAAAATCAGAGTGCTCCAAGGATCATATTTCTATTATCAAAAGGTATCCTTGGTGACCTTTAATATTGAGATTATTAAGAAAAGTCACACTCCCAGTCTGAGGGAGGCTGAGATAGGAGGATCATTAGTTCGAGGCCAGCCTTAGCAATGTAGTGAGCCCCTGTTTCACAATGAAAAATAGAGCTGGGGATGTAGCTCAGGGTTAGAATGCCCCTGGGTTCAATCCCTAGACACACACACACACACACACACACACACACACACACACACACACACAGAAAGATCATGCCATTGTGTGTAAGGAATGGAGCTCTAGACCACAACATGATTCTTGCAACCAAAGAAATAGACCATACTGTGAAATGTCCAGTGAACAACTATAGTAACTCCATGAAGTAGGAGAAAGATTTTGGAAGAAGAGAAAGCCTGGACAAGATGCTTCTGTCCCCTCTGGCTCCTCCAGGGCTGAGGAGTAGTGTCACCCCAAGAGTCACCCCAAGAGACAACGGCAAGATGCACTGAGATGAGAAAGGAACTTGCCAAGCTGGGGCCAAGGGGCTATTTTATGCTTCCAGGGAACCATATAGTAGCTGAACCAGCATGTAAAATAAAAATGAAAAAGAGAATTACTACCTAGATTTTTTTTATGCTTTTATTGGTGTACTATAGTGAGATCCAAAGTGATAAGTAAGCTGGGCATGGTGGCACATGCCTGTAATCCCTGTACTTGGGAGGCTGAGACAGGAGGATTGCAGGTTCAAGGACAGCCTCAGCAAGTAGTGAGCTTCTCATTAACACAGCAAGTCCCTGCTTCAAAATAAAAATAAAATAGGGCTGGGGGTATAGCTCAGAGGTAGAACGCCCCTAAGTTCAATCCCTAATGCCAAAAAACCCAAACCAAACCAAAGTGATAAATTCATGCACATATCATTTGCTGTGTCTCCCTCCAGGTCGGCCCGCCTCTCCCTTTCTCCATCCTCACTCGTTAGTCAGATAGAGATTTCGTTTTTTTTTTGTGTGGGGGAGGGGGTGGTACTGGGGATTGAACCCAGGGGCATTGGGGTATTCTACCTCTAAGGTACGCCTTCAGCTCTTTTTATTTTTATGTGCTTTTATTGGTGCATTATAATATAAACCATGTTGAAGTACTGTGTGCATGTATTCATTGTCAACATGATTTATTTTTTATTTTGAAACAGGGTCTTGCAAAGTTGCTGAGGCTGGCCTTAAGCCTGCAATCCTCTTTTCTTAGCCTCCCAAGTACTGGTATTACAGGTGTGTGCCACCATGGTTGGCCAAATGCCCAGGTTATATAGACTTCAGGTGGCCATCCTGAAGCCTGGAGTTAACGCCACTGCTTCTCCCACAGTCTCAGAGAACCACACACTCGGTGCAGTTTGCAACCCATCTCTTTGCAGGAGAAAGCGATGGATTCATATAGTGAATTTAGTCAAGAAAAATCATTAACCATGATGAAATCTGTTCTGTCTTTTCACAAAGGTAATAAAATCAGGATGTTCTCTCACCAGCCTAATAATAAAAGAAGCCCTTCATGCAAGGGGAATCCCAATTTACTAAAAGTTGCTGTGCTTCTACATTCTGCCTTTCTTTCACTCTTCCTTCTGCTGTAACTTCTTTATTTAGAGAAAGGAAGCACATACCTGCCATCCCGGCTTCTCAGGAGGCTAAGACAGGAGAATCACAAGTTCGAGCTCAGCCTGAGCAACTTAGTCAGACTCTGTCTCAAAATATATAATGAAAGGGTCAGGAACCAGGTGTGGTGGTGCACCACCAATACTTGGGAGGCTGACAGGAGGATCACAGTTTTGAGACTAGCCTTGTCAACTTAGCAATATCCTGTTTCAAAATAAATAAATAAATAAATAAATAAATAAATAAATAAATAAATAAATATGATTAGGGGGTGTAGCTCAGAAGTAGAATGCTCCTGGGTTCAATAATCAGTACCAAAAAAAAGTAGGGGGATGTAGCTCAGAGTTAGAGCATCTCTGGGTTGGGTTCAAAAAGATACAGAGAGGGAGGGAGGGAGGGAGGGAGGGAGGGGGAGGGGGAGAGAGAGAGAGAGAGAGAGAGAGAGAGAGAGAGAGAGAGAGAAAAGTAATGAATAACAGACAAATTAAGGAACTGAACTGTTTCCTTTGTCTAAATATGAGCCGCTCAGATGGGAACAATTGAAGGTGTTGAGAAGCCACATCGACCCAGGGACCCAGGGACCCAGGGATGTGACTCACTGGGCAGGATTACCAAAATCAGACTGAATGCATCCAAAAATGAGAGCAGGCCTCTGTTTTGTTAGACAAAATGACTTCCTAGGATTATACGAAAAGAATTAACAAAGACCCTCTGGAGACTGTCCAGGGAAAGACCAACCAACATGATTAAAAGGCTGGAGAATAAATCCTGTGAAGAAAGGGTAAAGGAAGCAGAATTGTTTAGCCTGAAGAAAAGGCGAGTAAGGAGTAATTTGATTAAAAGCCCTTGCATGGGGAAGATGCTGACCAGCTCTTCTCCATGTCCGGAGAAGGCCAAGCAAAAGGAAATTGGCTTAAATCAAAGCCAGGAGATGTGAGCAGAATAGAGGGGAGGGAGCCCTCACCTTTCAGAATGATTTTTTTCCCCCTAGTGGAACTGGGGATTAAAACCAGGGACATTCTATCTCTGAGCTCCACTCTCAGCCTTATTTTAATTTTAATTTTGAAACAGGGTTTCACTAAGTTGCTGAGGGTCTCTCAAGTTGCTGGAGTTGGCCTCCCACCTGTAATCCTCCTGTTTCAGCCTCCCAAGTACTAGGATTACAGGGTGTGCTACCACAGGCAGCTTGCAGGACGATATATTTTTAAAAACATGGACCAGGCTTCCATACATAAGAAAGCTAAACTGGAAACTCTCTGGAAGAGACAGCAATCTGTCCTGAAATAGGCTCATCTCTGAGATGTCAGAAAAGGGCGGCCTGAGACTGTCCCAGCTGCATGACCCCAAGTTGGTTTATTCTCTACAATACTTGCTTCTTTCACAGCTAGTGTTCTGTTCTACTAGAAAGTTGATTTCTGATGCCTAGGGAAAGAGTCAGTCACACAGCTGTACAGAGGCAGTTTCTGATTTAACACAAAACTGCCTCCGCTTGGCCTGCGCTCAGAGCTTAATGACATGCGATGGCTTAAAAGCAGGGCTACTTCCTTGTCATTAACTCAACTTGCCAGGACGGTGAAGGAAGGACGTGATGCTTCCGAGAGTGAGCTGATGACCCGAACGATATTATATTGTCAACTGGATCAGAGCTTCACTTGACAACCACACAAGAGCCGAGAGGGAGGACAGCTCAGCAGACTCATCAAAGGCCCGCCGGTAGGTTGGCAGCCTTCACTAAACCCTGTCATTTTTCTAAGTGGAAGGGAGATCGGCAGGGGCTGCCTCCCTGGTGGCTGGCATGCGTGGTCACTGGGCGGAGACCTCCGGGATGCTTGGCCTGGTGAGGGAGTTGAAGTTTTGCACTTAGGCAGGTGGGCAGTGATCTCGGAACCAGAAATCCATTCATGTCCTGGCACTTCCTGCTGTTCCTGGATCCTCACTCTTGCCTTGGATTTCTTTTCTGCTTGATTTCAAGAGCTGTCGCAAGACCACAATGAGAAGTGGCCTCTAGTCCTGTGCCTCATGGTTGCCCAGAGGGCACAGAACAGACTAGAGACAGAGCTGCGTCTCTCTGGGCCCCTGACCAGTCCACAGGTTTGGTACTTAATCTGACCCTTCTTCTACACAGTGGTTCTTTAAGTGTGTATATAAGCCGGGTGTGATGGCGCACACTTGTAATCCCAGTACTTGGGAGGCTGAGACCGTAGGATCTGGGTTTGTGGCCAGTCTTAGCTACTTAGCGAGGCTCCCCCAACTTAGTGAGAGCCTGCTTCAAAAATAAAGAATAAAAAATAGGGCTGGGGGTGTAGCTTGGAGGTAGAATTCCCCTGGGTTCAATCTCCAGTACCACGGGGGGGGGGGGGGTGTATAAGATGATACCATACCTCTGTTCCATATCAATCCGCAGTCGCCTGTTCTTAACTAAGGGGCCCTAATGATCGGCCTGGTCCTAATTCTCCAACTTTAAAATTTTTACTCCTGCTACCTGCATTCAAAATTCTGTTTTTAAGCCAGACATGGTGGTGCATGCCTATAATTCCAGTATGTGGGAAGCTGAGAATGGAGGATAGTAGTTTGAGGCCTGCTATGGAAATTTAGCAACTTATTGAGACCCTATTTCAAAACAAAAAAATAAAAAGGGCTAGGGGTGTAGTTTGGAGGTAGAATGCCCTTGGCATTCTACACACACACATACACACAAAAAGGTTCTGTTTTTAAACCTTACTTGACAAAGGTATGGCCATAGTCAGTTTAGTTTTGCAATAGGACAACAGTATTACCTACCCCTCATGGAGCTATTTTAACTATAAAATGAATTACTATGAATATAATGTGTTTAGCATTCCTGGTCCATGGTAGGTGTTCAGGAAGCTTCAGGATCATTTCCACTGTTAGCATTTATGAAGAATGTGGTAACTATGACTGTACTAGGTGCTATCTCTGCTTTCCGTTCTTTTTCTCCTTGTTACTTGTATTTCTCAAGCCTACTATGTGCCAGATACTTTAAGTACTTATCAGACATTATTTTGTTTCCAACTTCTTTTTACCTTAAAATAATACCATTAAAGTATTATTCAACCCATTATTAAAAATGCTATTACAATGCCATTCACACTAGCAGCTAATATTTATTGAGCTTCTATTATGTGAAAAGCCTTGTACAAACAATAATATGTAAGTTGGGCATGGAAGTACACACTTGTAATCCTAGCTACTCAGGAGGCTGAGGCAGGAGAATCACAAATTTGAAGCCAGCCTGGGCAACTTAGGGAAATCCTGTCTCAAAAATAAAATAAAATAAAATAAAAATAAATAAATAAAGGGCTAGGGGTGTAGCTCAGTGGTAGAGTACCCTAGATTCAGTCACCAGACACACACACACACACACACACACACACACACACACACACACACACACATACGGAGTTTCTGTTAATCATCACAGAAATCAACAATAGTAGCCGTTGAATTGACTAATAAAGAAACTGAGCTTAGACATTAAGCAACTTGATGAAGGTCACACAGGAACGGTGACGTGAGCAAGTGGAACCCAGGTCTGTGTGTCCCCGTTTCTCACACTCTTGACCATTCATTCCAGATCCTTGACGACACCTGAAAGAGGGATCCCACAGTGGGGAGACTGGATGTGGCAAAAGCAGAAGTCCCCGAACAATTTCCTTTAGCTGACCCCAAGGCCCTTCCAGGCTGGGAACCTACTACTGGCGACATAAATCACCGAGCCTCTTCTGCACTCTGAAAAGAACAGACTAGGGCCCCACACAGAAAGAACTGGGGCACACACAGGAAAACGATCCACCTCACAAGGCCCTCGATTTGGCCCGCCTTGCCCTCTTCCAGAGCCGGGCAATAAAAACACTTGGATTTATCTTTACTTTAATACGACTAATGAAGTCTTTATCATTTAGTAAAAATAAATGAAAGTTTTTATTTCTATAATATTAAATTGACTTTTTAACTTCTGAAGAGAATGTGTAAAACACTGCCTTCTTTTATCCCTGCTTGGGGAGTAGTAATTGCATTTTAACGGGTGCCGTTTCAAGAACAATTTTAACCTTGAATTGCAAATGTGTTGGCTGGAAGTGTATATAAATCATTTCAACTTAGTTTTTATTACAAAAGTATTACAGAGAATAATTAGTTTTTAATCTGTCAGTTAGAATCAAAGGGAAGTTGAAATCCATTCATGTCATTCATGGGCAGCAGAGCTCTTGTCCACAAGATGTGGGGAGGGGAGCACTGTGGCTGGAGAGAGGGAAGAGGGAAAACCAAAGGAATAGGATTCGGAACCACTAAAAGGCTGCTGTGCAGCCAGGCCGGGTGTAGCATGCCTGTGATCCCAGGACTTGGGAGGCTGAGACAGGAGGACTGCAGGTTGAAGGCCATTCTCAGAAACATAGTGAGATGGTGTTTCAAAATAAAAAAAATAAAATGGTCTGGGGTGTATATAAATAAATATATATATATATATATATACACACATACATACACACATACATCAATACGTATGTACGTATACATACATATATATCAATAATAAAATATTTTTTAAAGGCTGATATGCACATGTGTGTGTGCGTGTGGTACTGGAGATTGAACCCGGGGGCATTCTATGTCCAAACTACACCCCCTAACCCTCTAAAAAAATCTTGTTGTTGTTGTTTTAAAACAGGGTCTCTCTAGGTTGCTAAGAGTCTCTAAATTGCTGAGGTTGGCCTCAAACCTATGATCCTCTGGTCTTAGCCTCCCAAGTACTAGGACCACAAGCGTACAACGCCATGCCTGGCTTGATATGCACATTTTGAGGAATGGGTATATTGTGGCAATTAAACAAAACCAGAGTCCATTACTTAGTGCAATAAGAAATCTGAGGATAAGCACTAGGAACTGAAATGTCCCATGGAAGGTCACAGAGACACACTGTCTGCACTACACATTTGAGGGATGACAGAATGGGCCTTGTTAATCCCAGCACCTAGGAGGCTGACACAGGAGGATTGCAGATTTAAGGGCAGCCTCAGCAAGTAGTGAAACTCATCAACCTAGTGAGACTCTGTTTCAAAATAAAATAAAATAAAATAAAATAGGGCTGGAGGTGTAGCTTGGAGGCAGAATGCCCCCGGGTTAAAAAAAAAAAAAAAAAAAAAGGAATGGGTCTTATTTGTTTGCCTGTTATTAAACTAGACAATAATGATGGAATATTAAATTCCCGATAGCCTTGAGCATCAAAAGTTTTATTTATTGAACCAAGGTTGCAAAAAAATAAACTCTGAGAAGAGCTTGCTAAGCACAGGGCCACGTCCCGCCTGTAGCTACAGAGTGTTTTGCATGAAGCAATTACAGAAAGGCTTTCTACAGAGAGGGAAGGATCGCACCACAATTAACCAAGAAAGCACTCTCTTTTGGATTAAAGGGAGCACCCTCACCCTGCCATTTAGAAATCTCTTCTGTTCACATGCAACTACATGGTGTAGGAATTGAGACTTTCTGAATTAAGGGGCTCACTAGCCGCCATGGCCTTGAGGTAAGTGTTAGAGCTGCCGCAGCCAGTAGCCACACTTTGTTATTCTGTTAAAAACATGAATAACGGCCAGGCGTGGTGGCAAGGACCTGTAATTTCAGTACTGGGGAGGCTGAGACAGGAGGTAGTAGGTGCAAGGACGGTCACAGCAATTTAACAAGGACCTCAGCAACTTAGCAAGATCCTCTTTCAAAATAATATATGAAAAGGGCTGGGGTGTAGTTGGGAAGTAGTATGCCCCTGGGTTCAATCCCTAGTACCAGGTGCGTGCACATACACATGAAAGAGAAAAAAAAAAGTGACTAGCCAACATTGAAAATCATGATATTTTAAAAAGTTATATGAAGCTTATATAAACAATTTTAGCCAGGTGTGGTGGCACACACCTATAATCCCAGTACTTGGGAAGCTGAGACAGGAGGATTATAGGTTTGAGGACAGTCAAACAATTGCTGACAATTTAGCAAGACTCTCAACAACGTAGTGAGACTCTGTTTCAAATAATAAAAATAAATAGGGCTGGGGGTATAGCTGTACTTAGTATACCCCTCGGTTCATTCTCTAGAACCACAAAAAAATAAATAAATTAAGTTAATTTTACCAGTTCCTCTGTGTTTTTTCAATGGAACTACCAAAGAACATAAAATGATGTATGTGGCTTGTTTTTATTTTTACTGGATAGTTCTGGGAACATTTAATAACATTAACAAAAACCAACTGAACTATCTCCCAAGCACTTACTCTGGTGCCAGGCCCTCGTCTGGGCATTTCAGGTACACGCCATCATTCAATCTCCGTCATCACCATCGTACAGACAAGGAAACACAGGCACCGGGTCGTGAAGTGATTGAGTCATTTGGCCAAGGAAAGGGGCAGAAACGGAACCCAGGCAGTCTGCCTGCAAAGCACGTGGCCTTAGCCCCGAAGAGCTGCTCTACTTTGTTATCATAGAGATAACTTTGACTAAAAAAATGGGTCATGTAAATAAACCTTCTTGTCTGTTCCAGCTTACCATTACAAAAAAAAAAATCAAATATCAAAAGTCAAACAAATTGGACATACGCAGATTTATTTACTGCCTTTATGATAGCACCCTGAAGAAGAGCTTAAATAAAAGTCATGCTGGAGAAAGTTACAGGCAGTGTCCTATTTTCACCAATAGGAGGCAATGTTTCCTACGGGGGAAACACTGGGATAGTTGCCAATGGGCAAAGAACCGTCACTCCTGATCTAGAATAAAATGGGCAAGAACTCCTGATCTAGAATAAAACAAATCTTGGTACACTGGATTCCAAATAATTGACTGCTGGTCATGAACACATTACAGGCAACTGTCTCCACGTGCTGGTACTGCTGCCTAGACCTCTCATACCAAGACAGAGAGTGCCACCTAATTTTTGCCTGATGTTTTTAGTGGAGATACAAACCTAATAGCAGGCTTGGGGGTGAATACTTATAATCCCAGTACTTGGAAGGCTGAGACAGAAAGATTGCAGGTTCGAGGGCAGCCTCAGCAACTTTGCAAGGCCCTCTTTCAAAATGAGTTTTTTTTTTTTTTTTTTTTTTTTTTTTTTAAAGGGGCTGGAGGTATAGCTAAGAGGTAGCATGTCCCTGAGTTAAGTCCCCAGCACCTAAATAAATACACAAAACAAACAAATCAACCAGGTTGACTACTGGTCAGCCAAGCCATTGTGTGACTCCATGGGCAATGATGTAGTGTCATCTAGATCACAGAGGTAGAGTTCACTGGCTACAGGGCTGGTTTACATGTCCAATTAGAGTCACAAAAAGAGAAGAACACAAGAGGAAAAATAAAAGCCAGGTATGGTGGTGCACACCTAAAATCCCAGTTCCTGAGAGTCTGAAGCAGGAGGAGCCAGCCTCAGCAATTTAGTGAAGTCCTTAGGAACTTGGTGAGATCCTGTTTTAAAAAAAAAAGGGCTGGGGGTGTGGCTCAGAGGTAGAATGCCTCTGGGTTCAAACCCCAGCATCACCAAAAAAAAAAAAAAAAAAAAAAAAAAAAAAAAAAAAAAAAAAAAAAAAAAAAAAAAAAAAAAAAAAAAAAAAAAAAAAAAAAAAGAAAGAAAAAAGAAAATAATAATAATAATAATAAAAAAAAAATAATAATAATAATAATAATAATGGCTGGTTATGTATACTCTGGAAGGCTTCAAGGAAATCCACACTATGCATGTCACCAGTTTGTGCTAACTCCTCTATCTTACAGAGAACACATTCTCATGTCTCATTTCATGGGCTTGCAGGTGCCCATGTGGGATGAGAGAGAAGAGAGGAGACTGAAGATTTGGAGACACAGAGGAACGAAGGACTAGCAATGTTTTCTTTTTTGTGTGTGTGTGGTCCTGGGGATTGAACTCAGGGGCATTCTACCTCCGAGCTCTACCCCCAGCCCTATATTGTATTCTTTATTTTGAAACAGGGTCTCACTAAGTTGCGGACTGCCTCACTAGGTAGCTGAGGCTGGCCGCGAACCCGGATCCTCCGGTCTCAGCCTCCCGAATGCTAGGATTACAAGCGTGCGCCACCACGCCCGACTCTAGCAATGTTTTCTTTTTGGTAGAAACAGACATGGAATTCCTAACTACTTGGCTTTTCTGAGCTGGCTGTTTTCCTTTCTGAAATGAACATTCTGTGCTAACTTCAGAGAGAATGTTGGCAGTGGCGGGGTGGGAAGGTTTGTGGCGATAATACTTGGATGGTGAACACTGTCCTGTCGGAGGGGCAACACGGCCATGACCTTGGCAGAGCTGGCCTGTCGGGCCACACCAACACGAGCTCTCTTCCTCTGTTGGAAGAGAGACAGGGATGCATGAAGGAATGCCGGGTAAAAGTAAAGTGTATCTGGAGATGGTTTGTAGGAGAGAAATTGGAACGCAAATATGATTAATTCGTTTCTTCTGTTTCCTTGAAACACAATCCCTACAGAGAAGTCAGGCCTTGGAAGGCAAAGACAACCATTATTTCCTCTCCTTGTGTGTGTGGAGAGTGAAGAGCAAACAGATATTAACAAAGCACTTTCTCAGAGCTCTAGTTAGGGAATGACAAAATGCTTCTAAGTGACACTGAACTAGACATCTGGGCCTCAAAGGGTACCTTTTGCTTGGTACTTCAAATACCCGGAATGGCAACAAAACCCAGTATGTGTTAAGAGTCCTCAATTCTGCCAGTTAATCCACTGCCACTCTTTACCTCTCCCATTACATGGCAAAAGAATGCCCAAGCCTGCATTTACATTTTTATTTTCTTTTTAATTTTGTGGTACTAGGGATTGAACCCAGAGGCATTCTACTGCTGAGCTACATCCCCGGCCATTTTCAAAAATTTTTGTGGTACTGGGGATTGAACTGAGGGACATTTAACCTCTTAACTACATCCCCAGTTCTATTTCACTTTTTACTTTGAATCAGGGTCTTGCTAAATTGCTGAGTTAGGCTTGAACCTGTGATCCTTCTGTTTTTGCCTCCCAAGAAATGGGATTACAGGCACGCACCACCATGACTGGTACCCCCAGCCCTTTTTATATTTTATTTTGAAACAGGGTCTCACTAAGTTGCTGAGGCTGGCCTTGAACCTCTGATCCTCCTGTCTCTGCAGCCCAAGCCCTGTGCCACCATGCCCAGCTCAAACCTGCATTTCTTAACTTCCTTGTCTGAAACCTTTAAATCTTAAGCAACAAGAAGGATTACCTTAAAAAGTACACTCTTTCCAAACCCTACAAAAGTAAATATTTGGACCATAATTTTTTTTTTTTAATAAAAACAATGTTGGCTTTGCCATTAGGAAGAAAATTTGTTCTTTATTTCATTATCTTCATACACTGGCAGATCCGGTTCTGAAACCAAATTGCCAGTCCTTCTTCCTTTTTCATCAGAGTGGAATTGAAAGGAACAAAGGAAAAAAAAATCTCAGAGTAAAATGACTTTCAATAACCATGAGGCCAAATAAATGAGTTGAGCCAGGTCCTATACCATCTACCTTTGCCAGGAGGATAATAAGCCTCTCCTTCGTGGCCCTTCATCCTCCTAGAAAACTGGCTCCGTTTATCCCTGGAAAGGCAACACTGGGCATCTTGGGACGCTGGTACCTCTGAATCCTCATAGAAGCATGGACACATGACCAAGGCCAGCCCATTAGTGGGTTGGCCAATGGTCTATCCAGACTCATCTTTCTGAACACTTGACCTAAGACCTAGACTACTGTCATTGGGCCTTGAGTTTAAAGGTCAACTGATACTACAGCAACCATACTGGAACACGGAAACAAGAGGAAACAAGCTGGAGAGAGCAGGGAACACAATTTTGCAAAAGTACATAATCAAGTCTAAAACTGTATCAGAAACTCCAAGACTTAAGAGGCCCCTGCAAGCAGAGGGAAAATTAAGCGCTTCCCCTAATTCAATTGATAAAACCAAAAACCAAACCCCCACACACACACTCACAAACCCTATTTTTAAAACACTCCCTCTATGTGAGCTCCTTTAGGTTGTAGTTTCTGTTTCTTACATCCATTAGACGCCTGACCTCACCATCCAATCCTCTTCCTCCCGCATCCCCTATTTTGCACCCTCTGCCCTGGTTAGGAAAATCTGTGGACTATACCGCATGCCAGCCAGGCTCAACATCTTGTTGCCTGCTTCTTTAGTTCCACTTCTGATATTATCACATACTCTTAAAATTTCCCCTTCCATCTATAGCACCCTGACTTTAACAGCAAAGCTGGTGGGGTGGGGGTGAGGGAGTCACTTCTATGAAAGACCCTGTTAAGAACTGAGATGGTTTGGGTTAAAATGTCCCCGTATCCCTCATGGAAACAAGGCAGCAATATTAGAAGCTGGGCTTGGTTGCTAAGGAGGGGTCGCTGGGGTATGGCCTTGGGGATCATAGAAGGTCTTTCTCTCTTGCTTCTGGCCAGCCTCCTCTTCTCCTCTCTGCCTCCCTGTTGAGACAGTCCTGATTAGTGGCTCAAACTCAACTTCTTACAAACACCTCCCACTGTTTCTGACTCTGTTTTTGAGAATGAATGCAGAAGAAATCCTCCTCTTTTTCCCTTTTACTTTCATTGGTGTGTTGTAACTATACATCACAGTGCGGTTCAAGGTGATATACACCATCATGCACACAATACTTAGTTTGATTCCCTCTGGGTCGCCCTCCACTCCCCCTACTCCCTGTACAAACGAGTGAGGTTGGAAGTGACACCTTCTTATGGGGACAGAGCATTAGTTATTTAAGCTGTTACCTCATCAAGCCTTTTGTTCCCCTCCCCACCTCCCTCTCTCAATTCCCTTCCGCTGTTCTACTGGCCTCTCCTCACTTATCTGGAGTCACTCTTGTTTCCTATTTTCTCTCCAGCTTCCACATAAGAGAGAAATCATATGACCCTTGACTTTCTGAGACTGACTGATCTCACTTAGCATAATGTTCTCAAGTTCCATTCATTTTCCTGCAAATGACATAATTTTGTTCTTCTTTATGGCTGAGTAAAATTCTATTGTGTCTATACAGCACATTTTTTAAAATCTATTCATCTGTTGAGGGACACCTAGGTTAGTTCCATAATTAGTTACTCTTTTTCTTTCAGCACATGATGAATTTCGGAACTAACTTGTCCTTTCTGAGAATCTTCCCTTTTTATCTATTCATCCTCATGAGGTGATTCACAGGCATCTTGCCCCCTGGTGGTTCCCTTCCTTTGCAAGTGCCTAAACCCATTTCCATTTCATCAATTTCCACCCACAGTCAACTGCTCAGCTTAAATAAACCCATCCTTCCAGTTTAAATCTGTTCAAGCCACATCCAGAGCAGAGCAGTAGAGAACAGTGGTCAGAAACACAGGCAGGGGTTCTGGACTCAGCTAACCCTGAGCGTGGGTTCTGACTGTCATTCATTAACTATGTTCCTCAGGCATGTTCTACCACCTGTCTACCGCGATAGCCCAGTCACCAAGTTAGTGTAGCATTCATTTCTCAGTGCTGTTTTGCCACTGATTAAGTTGACATACGTGAAGTGCTTGGCATTCACAAAGAGCTTCACCAATGGTAAGTTTTGCTCCATTTCTTTGTGTACACAGAGTCTTCTGTTTTCCAAACTATGGGTATACCTAGTGGTCAGAGTAGGGTCTTTGGAAACAGACACTATAGCTTGGTTACCAGCTCTGTGATCCAGAAAAATTATGTACCCCCTCTGTGCCTTTTAGTCTCCTGTATAAAATGGGGATACAAATAGCCCCCACCGCATAAGACTGCTGCTCATGAAGTTTAAATGGGTTAACGCATACAAAGAGCTTAGAAGAGTCTCTGGTATAAGATATCATCACGGATGACAACTATGATCTCCAGATGGAATCCTCAATATAGCTCATGCCTGCAATTCTCCTCATCTAGTTAATTATCAGCTGACAAACCATATTTTACTTATTTATTTTTGGTACTGGGGATTGAACCCAGGGACACTGTACCTCTGAGCTACACCCCTAGTCCTATTTTATTTTTATTTGAAACAGGATCTCACCAAGTTGCTGAGGACCTTGCTTAGTTGCTGAGTATCTCCCTATGTTGCTGAAGTTGGCCTTGAACCTGCGATCCTCCTGTCTCAGCCTCCCAAATACTGGGATTACAGGTGGGTGCCACCATACCTGGCTGAGAAACCACATTTTATATTTTACTTTTCTTGGGTTTGAAAGCACATTTGTGGGAAAGAATGAAGAAATCCATAAAGAGCAAAGAGTCAAAAAAAATCCTTACAGGCGGCATCTAGCAATGCTAACTAGTCGAGTCAACAGAACAAGCAGGCACCTGGTGTGGGAAGGGGGGACATGTCTACCTGGTGGTAGGAGATGGGGACGGGCCTCTGGAAGACGATCCACTCCACGATTTCACTGCACGGAGGGGTGGTCAGAGAGCCTGTGTAGCGATAGTAGCTGCCCAGGGATGCAGGCAGGAGGTCCCGGAGGACAAACGGGTCCAGGAAAGTCTCCTTCTCTGTGTGGGGAGAAAGGGAGGAGAAGAGAAGAAAGGTAAGTGGGTCGTGGGTATAGTCCAAGCCCTCAGCATTCCTGACACCTAAGCCTTGGTATCCTGAGACGCACATCGGGTGGCAGGAGGGTCTCAGAAAACAAGGCAGCGTTGCCTAGGATATGTGCCAAGGACATCTGCACCTTGCTCCATTCCATCAAGAACAAGTTCCACTGTGGACGATGGTGAGCAACTTCAGGGCCCCTCCTTCTGCCCCAGGAAATGGACACAGCCCTCCAGCAAGGTGCAGCCTCTGACAAGTCCTGCAGAAAAGAAATGGGCTCGACTGTGTGCAGCTCACCCCCTCCCAGTTGAGTTTCACCAGCAGAACGAATGTTGGGATGCAATGAGAATCGCCACAAAGAGGAAGTGTAAACCGCCCAGACAGTTGGCTGCGTTGATTAGGATCTCACCCCAGGCCAATAAATCAAAGTGAAGCCTAGCGGAGGCACACCCTAGCACTTAAAAATGATGGCCCCAGAACAGGCTGCTTCTCTTTTACAAAAGTGGAAGTGTCTGCACTTAAATAGAAGAAATGATCTTTAAGGTGAGAAGTAATAATGATACTTCACAACAACTCTATGAGAAAACCAGGCAGGACATGGGTTAATGTCTGTCCTGGGTCACACAGCAACTAAGAACCAAAGCTGAGATATGATGCCAGGTATTTTGAAGCCTAGGACTGTATAGTTCTGAATAAAGGAGATAAAGTTAACTGGGTAAGAATAGAAGGGTGGAGGGAGGGAGGAGAGCATTTTAGGCAGTGGGAACTGCATGTGCAAAGGTCCCGAGACAGATAGAAATCATGCAGTAAAGAAGGATAAGCACTTGCCGGGCGTGGTGGCGCACGCTTGTAATCCCAGCATTCGGGAGGCTGAGACCGGAGGATCCGGGTTCGAGGCCAGCCTCAGCTACCTAGTGAGGCACTCGCAACTTAGTGAGACTCGGTTTCAAAATAAAGAATAAAAAAAAAATAGGGCTGGGGGTATAGCTCGGAGGTAGAATGCCCCTGAGTTCAATCCCCAGTACCGCAAAAAAAAAAAAAAAAAAAAAAAAAAAAAAAAAAGAAGGATAAGCACTTATAGTTCTCCCAAGCAGGCACAGTAGATCATCCACTTTCCTTCACAAGTCAGAGAAGGTTCTAGTTGCTACTTGCATCGCCAGACATGCAGCCCTCAATTTAACTCTCTCCTAATCCCTGCAAAGATGTACTAAGATGATTAGCATAGTGCTTAAGTTTCGACTCCTAAATGGCTTCCACCATGGCTTCCAGGAGCCTCCTGTTGGATGTCAGAGGTCTAAGTCACTTGATAGATGCACCTGCATCTATAGGAATATTCTTCCTAAGCTTCACATCTCCTGTCTCTTCTTCCATCTTTCTTGCAGATTATTCGGGCAAATGTATCCCTAGACTCAAGCGCTGTATGTAACTGGAGGATGATGTACAAACCCCCAGGGACAATCAACTACATTAGCAAAAGTAAAATTGTAATTTCCTTTTGAAAGAGTCTAGTGGAACAAGACTTAACATTGATTTGGGTTTTCTCATATGCCAGGCACTATCCTATTTATACACTGCAAACACTTAAACAGCACTCACTGTGCATGCCAGTCCTATTGTAAACGCTTTATACATTTTAACTTCGTCGATAACTGAAAATAACTCCAAGTTGGCCCTTCTATTATGCCCAGCCTGCAGAGCCAGAATGCAAAAGCATGTATCTGTGTTGACAACCCAGGCACCATTCAGGCTGCTACGCTCTCACCCCCAACTCCAGGTACTGTCTGCTTTTAACACTACAGCTTGACAGATGTGGAAATCAAGGTGCAGAAAGATTCAACAACACACACCAAGGTCACGAGTGAGCAGTGGAGAAACAGCGGCTGTTTTTGAGGCTCAGAAACCCACGCTGACTCCCAGAGGTTTTCAATTTAATTTACTGTTTTATTTTAAGTTTACCTTTAAATATAAACATAACAAATATACTTTCATACAAATATACTTTTCAATATACCTTCTCCGCACATGAAATTGTGGTTGGCATTGATAATTTCATATATGTATGTAGCATCAATGGAAATGCTTCCTTCATTAAGTCTCTCTTCCCTAGACCTCCTCCATCACTCCAGTGGGGCTTCTCCTCCTTTATTTGGAATCCCTCTTCTATCCTGATTTTTCCCTGGCTTCCACATATGAGAGAAAACATATGGCCCTTCTTCACTTCTGTGAATGGCTGATCTCACTTAGCACAACAGTCTTTATATCCATCTCTTTTCCTGCAAGTGACATAATTTTGTTCCTTTTTGTGGCTGAGTACAATTCCATTGTATGTATATTCATAATTTCCATGATTTGGCTATTGTGAATTATGCACTATAAAAATTCCTTTGGAAAGATACCCCGGAGTCGTATAGCTGGATTGTACTGTGGTTCCATTCCTAATTTCTAAGGAATCTCCACAGTGGCCACACTAATTTGCAATCCTAACAATAATGTATAAGAGTTACTATTTCCCCATATCCTTACCAGCATTTATTGTTATTTGAATTCGTGTGTGTGTGTGTGTGTGTGTGTGTCTGGTACTAGAAATTAAATCCAGACATTCTACCTCTGAGCTACACCCTCAGCCTATTTTATTGTTGTATTTTGAAACAGGGTCTCACTAAGTTGAGGAGGGCATCACAAGGTTGCTGCGGCTGACAGTAAACCTGCGATCTTCCTGTCTCAGCCTTCCAAGTATTGAGATTATAGCCATGTGCCACCATGCCTGGCTATGTTGTTTGAATTCTTAATGATTGTCATTCTAACTGGGGTTAGATGAAATCTCAGTGAAGTCTGATTTACATCTCCCCTATTGCTGATGATGCTGAACATTTTTTAATGTATTTATTGGCCACTTGTATTTCTTTTGTGAAGTGTCTATTTAATTCAGTTGTCCATTTCTTGACTGGGTTGTTTTTGGAGTGTTAAGTTTTTTCAGTTCTTTGTATATTCTAGATATTAGTCTACTATCAGTAGAGCAGCTGGCAAAGATCTTCTCCCATTCTGTAGCTTCTTTCTTTAGACTCTTGATGGTTTTCTTTGCTGAACAGAAACTTTTAAATTTATTTTTTGGTACTCGGGAATGATCCCAGGGGCATTCTATTCCCGAGCTATATCTCCAGCCCTTTGTAATTTTTATTTTAAAACAGGGTCTTGTTAAGTTGCTAAAGGTCTCAGTAAGTTTCTGAGGCTGGCCTCGAACCAGCAATCTTCCTGTCTCAGCCTCTCATGTACTGAGATTACACACACGTCATCACACTCAGCTTCATGCATTTTTTATAGCAGAAATTAAGTGTTAACTAATAAATGCAGAAGTCTTCAAATCACAGGGCTCTATAATCAGAATTACTAAGGCAGTTTTTATTGGACAAAAGGCCGCAAATAGCGGGCTTGCCCCTCCGCCTACTGGCAGGTCTGGGCTTTAATTTAAACCTGGTTACCAACAGCCTAATGATGGGGGAATCTCAGCAGGCGTGCTTGGCTGGGACTGGGCTGGCCGGGAGAAGAAAATATTTTGGCCTTTGCTTGCTGCCTCTGCGCTTCCTGGGCTGTGCGAGCCGCCAACACAAAGCCCGAAGCCATCCAGGGGTGCAGAGGGAGGGCTTGGCATCGCTAGCTGCAAAGCCGCCACCTTGCTGTCTCCTTTGTGTTCCGGGGACCCCTGTGTCATACACAGCACACTGACCAGTCTCAGGGGCAAGGGCTGGGCACGGAGGAGCAAAGCAATCTGCAGAGTTCCCGGCTAGGGGCCTGATCGGTGTTGAGGGCTGCTGTTAGGGTGCTGTGTGTGCAGTCAGGAAGCTAAAGCGCATCTAGAGCATCCCCAGGCTTTAAAGAGCATTAAAAAGAGACAGCAAAAAACTCCTGCTGGCCAACAGGGGGAGACTCCCTCTCAAAGGGATAACTGATACAGCAGGATTGGGACTCACAAATTAGTTTTTGGTGCATTATAATTGTATACAATAGTGGGATTCACTGTGATATATTTGCACACATATATACATAATTTGGTCAACATCACTCCCCAATGATGGAATGTCCCCGATGATGGAGGTCCCCTTTTCCACCCCTCCAACCTCCCCATGACTCCTTTTCTCTCTAGCTTCTACATATGAGAGAAAACATACAACCTTTGACTTTCTGGGTCTGCCTTATTTCATTTAACATGATGTTTTCCAGTTCTTTCCATTTTGTTGCATATGACATCATTTTGTTCTTTATGGCTAAGCAAAAGTTGGCTGTGTATACACTCCACATTTTTGAGGATATCAAGGAGGAGAGGTAACACACTTATACACTGTTGGCAAGATTGTAGAACTAAGAGATTGTAGAACTAAGATAACAATATGGAGGTTCCTCAAAAGACTAGCAATGGAACTACCATATGACCCAGTTGTACCACTCCTTGGTATTTATTCAGAACAGAATACTATAGTGATACCTGCATACCCATGTTTATAGCACTGAAATTCACCATAGCCGGTTATGGAATCAGTGAAAGAACTCTTGTCTGGGCTCCTGAATTCAGCCGGGCAGATGACAGGTGCAAGTGTGATCCCTGCTGAGAAAGCAGGGGCGGCTTCTCTGTCCTTGACTACCCCAGTGACTTGGGACACGTGCTGGCTTCCCTCATTAAAAGTGCAATTGA